>JARJLF010001770.1:0-62852 GCA_029378395.1 Mycena leptocephala
AAAGGCCAGCTAAAGTAGCCTGGACTCGGCCCTTTCTGCAGCCCTTGAAGCCCTTGGGCCAAGATGCAGCATGGCAAACCTTTATTGACATTGCAGATAACACACACAATCCTGAAGAGGTGGAAAAGGTCCTTTCCCTGACAGACAACATGCCACTTGCCATCAATCTGTTGGCTCATTTAGTTGACTCTGAAGGTTGCTCCAGTGTCTTATCCTGCTGGGAGAAGGAGAAAACATCTCTGATCTCAGAGGGATATGACAAAAGATCAAACCTGGATTTATCCATTTCACTGTCGCTGTCAAGTACCAGACTTGATTTCTTTCCACATTCAAAAGATCTTCTCAGCCTCCTTTCAATGCTCCCCGATGGTCTTTCGGATGTTGAGCTGGTACAAGCCAAGCTTCCAATGGATAATATCCTTGGCTGCAAGGCAGTATTGATTCGAACCACCTTGGCATACAGGGATGAACACAAACAACTAAGAGTACTGTCGCCTATTCGGGAATATATGCAGAAGAATATGCCACCTGGTTACCACCTTGTTCGGCCTCTTCTCAAACATTTCAAAGAGCTTCTTGAGCTCTATATGGAATACCGTGGCACTCAATCAAGTCCTGCCACAATTGCCAGAATATCATCAAACTACTCAAACATACAGAACATTCTCTGGAATGGGGCTCAACAGGGCCATCCAGACCAAGTAGATACTATTTACTGTGCATGTGATCTCAATCACTTCAGCCTGTCTACTAGTAGGGGGCCAATTTCTTTCACTACCCATATTCCCAGCATCCTTCCACAGCCTTGTAATCATCACTTGGAGGCTTACTATATTCTCAGTTTGTTCAACTCACTTAGCTACTCTTCAATTTCCAATGCAGAGACACTGGCTTTCAAAGCTTTGGACCACTTCAAGCACTTTGATGACCCAGATCTTAAATGTATGCTCTTCAATTACTGTTATATTGAAACTCATATGAATTCATCCAGGCAGATTGTATAATGTGTTGGCTGACTATTATCTGCGAAACTTTGATATCTCCACTGCAAAGAAGTTTTGTGAAACTTCGATGTCTTTAGCACTTGCAACTGGGAACACCAAAATGCAATCCCAAGGATTGATAAACCTTGCATGGATGAATTGGAACAATGGTGATTACTTGACAGCCCAGGTGCATGCAAACATGGGCCAGAGGTTGGCAAGGATCTCTGCAGATTTACACAGAGAAGGACAGGCACTATACATTGCAGGTGTTTGCTACCATTCATTGGGCAACTACAAGCAGAGCATCTCTCTTTGCAGTAGAGCAAGAGACCTCTTAGCTCTTTGTGGCATGTCCGGTGGGCAATTAGATCATTACATCATGACCATTCAGGCAGAGATCCACAAACTCAAATCTGAATATGTTGCAGCTCGCAGCATCCATTCGAGGATTCTTCAAGAAACTTCTGTGACCCAGGACTTTCATACTTATGGCTTTGCTTTGCTCAATATTGGTGAAATTGATGTGTCCCTTGGTGCTCCAAAGGAGGATGTCCAAGGTGTCTTTGAGAAAGCCAGAGAAATATTCAGCACTCGCAACATTGTGGCAGAAGTTATGATGTGTGATGCTAGTCTTGCAGATCTCTATCTTCGAGAAGGAAATCTATTAGAAGCAAAGACTATCTTTGAGAGTTGCCTCAACTCATCCTTTGAACACCAAATCATGTCTTACTGTCTTGAGCGACTTGGTGATGCCAGTCGCTGGGGTGCCTCCAATTGGATGTTTGGCTGGACAACAGTGTTTCTTGTGCATTCTGTCAAGCAAAAGGAGAAGCTTGGAATCTATAAAGCTCTCCAATTCATGGGGGATGCCTTCTTTGCTCAGGATGATAATCATACAGCCATCACCCTGTTTGCTGTTGCTCTGGATGGATTTACCCAGATGGATGTTCATCGCAGTAGAGCAGAATGTATGCTACGACTCGGAGATATTTCCAAGGGACAAGGTGACTTACTGAAGGCAGTGGAATTTTGGACAACTGCGAGGCCACTGTTTGAACAGTCTTCACAGGCCAAACAAGTTAATAATATTGATCAAAGGCTAGCTGATGTCGGTGAAGATGTGTTGGAGCAACACAGGAACAACTTAGCTCATTTTGCAGAGCTCAATGCACCTTCGGAGACTGTGGACGAGATTAACGATCTTTCTGATATTGAAGACATGGATGGGCTGGACTTGGAGGATGAAACCACACTTGGTCCAGTTGCACTCTAATTTTTCATGGGTAGTATCAGTTTGTTAGGAGATGATCTGAGCTGTGTATATATTTATGTGTTCCAGAGTTGGTTTGGGACCATTACTTTATTTATTGTGCACTTGTTGGACCAGTTTCTTAGCTACTTAGTATTGTCAATCAATTCTCTCGGTTTGTCAGGAGATGATCTAAGCAGGGTATACATTTATGTGTGCTCAGGGTTGGTCTGAAATGAAAGATATTAGGGTAAGTGTGCCTCTGAGTCTGTGATTTTTGTACCCATGGAATGCATTGTCGGTGTAGAATGGTTGCCGGTTCAAATATATGGCTTGGGAACATTTCCATACAAACTTAATCTCATATGAGCAGGTGTGACTGCCATGTTTCGAAGTGTACACCCAATCTTGAAGGAGATTTTTATCCGTCAGATTGAGCACCTGTAAACAAATGTGACCAACATCTCGAAATTGGGTTATCTGAACAGCCCGACAGCCTTGCAGCAAGGACCATCTCAGGTATCTTTTTTTTGCATGTAGTGTGAGAATCAATTCAATGTTTGTATTGAGCTTAAGGAGTGTAGGAAATTTCAATCTGGAGTTGTGGCTTCAAATTCATGTAAAGCTGCTTGAAACATTGATTTCAACATACATACACGATGACGAGTCTGTGTAGATCTCTCGGGAGGAGGCGACATTCCTCTTGGTCCTGATAACCGCTTGTACTGTGCTCTTTTATAATCAACCTTGAAGTGTATTTTTGTCTGTGCTAAATTCAGCAGATTTTGCAGATGGTTGTTGAAGAGCTGCCGACATTAGTCTAGTTTTAGTTGTCAGGTGATAGCTGTAGGTTGACCTTCCGCCGCATCTGTTGTGCTCTGCTCAATCTATGCCTGAATGTCCTATAAAATATCTGAGCACCATGAGGGGATCTCTGACCATCATTCTAGATGTCCCCTTCAATTTATTTCATCCTGGCCCCTTGAGAAACACCAACTCTTATTGTGTGAATTACATGCACAGCCACAGTATTGAACTGCAGAAAGGTGCACGGTGTGCCCAAATTTAGAGCTGAAGGAGATTTTCAAGGAGAAATCTATTTTGAATCACATACAGGTCTCCTCGCATCCAAAGTGCAACCTTTATCACCCGCTGAGTCCGAGTAGAGGGTTTCCCGATTAAGAATGGCCTAATCGGGAAGCCTGATCTACGGTTTCGATGTGTCAAGTGGAATCAGACCATATATCAGGTTATTTTTTGCCCTTCCCAAATTCTTCAAAAAAAAAAAAAATCTTGATATATGGTCTGACTAGGGAGACTATGCCGACATGCCTTTCAGCGAAATATTGCACAACTTCAACATTCCCAAAATAAGAGGCAGAATCTCCGGACCATATCTCAGAGAGTAACACTAACAGTGGGGAAAAGATGAGATTTGATGACACTTACGAGCCATTCAGATATTTCAATATCAGTAGCAATCTGTAGTGTAAAGCGAAAAGTGAACCAACGGGTCATTTCGGATACCGTTTCCGATGATCCGAACCTTTCGGATCTTCACACGTCATATTGTTTCTCTCAACCTTGTCTCAACCAACCCTCATCTCAACTTGTTAACACACACACCGACAGAGGAAGCAAGTGGCATTCAAGGAGAAGGATACAAAGGACTCTTGGACCGAGAAGTCAAGGAGAGCGGATACCATGTGCAGGGACAATGCAGCTCAACAGGTGCGTCCATCCGTCTCTTATTCAATATTGTGAAATAATGTGCTCGAAAACTGACGCAGATCTTTTATAGAGTTCGTATCCCTGCCCCAGTTCCCGGCCAACTCGAGATCTACCAATACTTGAAGGCAAGAGCAGAACTTGAAGAGGAGTGGTTGGGAATGGGCCTCAGTACATACCCCTTGTTCGCACGGATGCAGGGACTTCAGCTTGTGAGGTGCGTTGCGTGTGTACGGGATATTCGCTGGTGGTGTAGTGTGAGTATTTCTTTGTCCTTCAAACTCTTCTCTCACCTGGCTTTGCATTGATGAGCCTATTTTACTTTTTCATGCAGTATAACACCTCGCTAATGACCACCTTGCTGCGACATGCACTCGACCGCTTTCTCCTGCAAGTTTGAGATGGCACATGGGAAAATTTGCGGGTGCGATAGCCTGGCTCAAACAAGTGTGTGCTTGTTCTCCTCCTCCCTCTTTACCCCACTTTTTGTGTGTATCTGTTCCTCCCCATTTATTTTGAGGCTTATCTCTACATTTCAATTGCTTCTGCTTTGGAGATCATTGCGTGCAGTGCCTCCTCGTGCCGTCTCATCCCGCACAGTCCTTGGGCTAATGCACGTCTCTCATTTTTTTCCGGATTTCTTTTCGTCCTCATCTCCAGTTGTCCGGATGCAGTGCATTTCAATGCACAGGGCTTACTATATTTTGATACGAGGTGCAGCTGTGCATCGTTGTGTGCATCCAGAAGGGCTTCATAGCCTTTCTTTTTGGCCTTGATCTTCCACTATGGGCAGCGAGTGCAGCCCAACGTCACTGGGTGAAGACACTTTCAATGCGCCTCGGGCAGTGCACATGCGAGTCGGCTGCGGGCACTGGCAGGTACGAGAGAGGGGAAGGCGGCGAGGTGGGGTCCACTGCTGGGGTCTATGCTGGCATCTTCGTATGACGTGTCTTCGCATTCACCGCCTCCAATCTGCTTGCATCCAGATGTGGATTCGGCAGCGACCCGCTCCTCGTGCTTCCTCTCCGGGTCATAGTCCCTCAGGTGCGGCCCTGGAGCGTGTTGTGCGTGCATCAGTTTCTCACCCCCAAATTATCTCGTTCTCATACCCCTTGCCTGCTCACTCGCACCGGCTTGTTTTTATCAAGATCTGTAAATGCACCGAAGGCGCAGTACTACAAAATAAGTAAATAGAACTATGGAAAATAAGTGGTGGACATACCCTCAGTCTCCCGCAATGTGGGATCAAAGACTGAGGGTGAGGAACGAGCAGATGCAGCTTAAATCTACCTACTGTTGTACCAGCTGACAGCTGTCGATCTTTATCACGGACCGTAGGCCCGGGGCAGACCTCGGAATATCTCATTTCCTGACAGTTTTCATTTCATTTATTTGGCTATCATCCGCTCGGTGTCATCCCCGCTTTCTGCCCCTCGTTTTCCTCGCAGTGATGCTCTGCGTGTTGGACATGTGGTCATCCATATGCACAGCACAGAGGCACACTCCGGAACCTTTCCTCCCTCCCCTACCGCTCGTCTCCACGTGTGCTGGTGTTGCACAGTGCGGGGAATTGGCCTGCTCGACGATAGTGTTCCGGAATGCTTACACTAGTTTTTGGTTTTTATTCTGGCTACATAGTGGCATTCACTGGGGATCTTTCTTTATCTCATCTATCCTTCTATTTTATATTCCATTCCCCACCCTCTCATTCCTTCCTTCCTTCCTTCGTACTCCCTACTTCATTCATCCCTCGATTATCATCCCTCTGTCCAAGCTGGCACTGACTCGCATTGTTTATAGCTTCCTACATACCGATACGCTAGCGCCAGTGCTCCCAGCACATTCTCTCGCTGCACCGAAGAAGAAGACTCGACAGAGGGTGCCCTCATTTCCTTTGTGATACACACAGACATCGGGCTGCATACCCTCCTGGTTCCTACACGGAAGTGCAAGGGCAGGGATTTCCAGGCCATACGACGAGGGGAGTACAAGCGCAGTACCCATCTGTACCCCGACGCCTACCCTTGCACATCGCGACCACGACGTGCGCCAACGGGGTGGGGAGGTGTTCGCATTTGCGAGAGGGTCCTCCACTCGCACTCAGTTTCTTATGACGACTGACAACGGGAGTGCAACGAGAGATGGGACGGTGGGATGAAAGAGAAAGGGGATGGATAAAGGAGTGGAGGAGAGGTCGTGGCGGACAGAGAAGAGATGTGGTATGGGGTGCTCAGAAGGTCTGTCCCCATTCTTTCTCTGTTTTCTTTCGGTTTTTTCGAGGCTGCAGCGAGAGGGAGAGCATCGCATATGGAGGAAGGCAAGAGGTCCCCAAGATAAGGATTTGACCCACGATCAACAGCACGTGGTCAGATTCGATGGCACCCTCAAGCAAGCCCAAGGAGGACAAAATAAATTCACGCGAGTGCCTTTCTAGTCGTAGTACACTATCTATGATATTCCTACAAGAGATGGGATTTTTAGGGGAAGAATCTAGCTGAAAGTAACATATCATCGGATTTATGTCCGAATTCGGTAAGGAGGCCCTCGATACACGCCAACATATCCAAAGGCTTGTTCTCTTGAAAATAATGAATTAATGTGCTTAAAGTGCATGCATTACAAATTTCCATAGATTACAGCCGATGTCAGTACCGAGGGCACGGATTGAAAATTTTCTGTTTTGGGATGTTTCCAAAGAATTCCCTATATCTCTGTCAGTTCTTCACCGATTCACGTAAAAACTAAATAGATCTATTTCATGCACAATTCGTGATAGAGAGGAACTTGCGAAAATATTACGTATTAGGTAATTTCTGTTTTGGGGCTGTTTTTGCACTGAATACCGTCTAGCATGGTGAGAACATTTCCCAGTGACCTAGAATTTTGGGAGGGACAATGTGTATATGTTATGAAACAAGTGATAGAGACAGAACTAAATGAAATGTCCTGATGAATGTGATCTTGGCAATATCTCTGAAAGCCAAAAACTGCCAAATGTTTTCACTGGAGCTAGGACTGTAACTAAATTATCCTCACTTCTGGCTCTATCACATGTTTTGTCAGGTATGCATGTTGTCTCTCCCAAAATTCTAGGTCACTGGGACATGTTCTGGCCATTCTAGACGGTATTCAGTGCAAAAACATCCCCAAAACAGAAATTACCTAATACATAATATTTTCGCAAGTTCCTCTCTATCACTAATTGTGCATGAATTAGCTGACTAGATCTATTTAGTTTTTATGTGAATCAGTGAAGAACTGACAGAGATATAGGGAATTCTTTGGAAACATCCCAAAACAGAAAATTTTCGATCCGCGCCCTCGGAACTGACATCGGCTGTGATAGACAGCTGTGCGATGAGTGTAGGCTGGAAAGCGGTATTGATGGAGGGTCAAATATTTGGCCCCCCTCCGCACATGTGTCGTTGATAGTGGGTCGGATAACGAGATCAGCCACCTCTTGGAGGAAGGAGCTCCCACTAATCATGCTTTCATTTCCTTTTTGGGATTACTTCCGTTAACTTTCTTCGACCTTCTTTTCTTTTCTTTCGTTCCCTTCCTCTGCCCATCATTTCTTTCCTTGGTGATCCCCCAGTTTCTAAGCTGGCGCTGACTATCACTTTCATCCAGCTGAATAAGTATTGCCGGCTCCCTAGCGCCAGCACCGCCCACACCTGTGTCGAGGAAGACTTGACAGAGCACTCTGGAGCCCTCGCACGCAGTATGATGCTCATGGCTATACCATGGGCAATATCTGTGCATCAAGCGCAAGCATTCACGCTTGGCCTCGTACAATTACTCGCATACACTCTTGACGTCTCGCATGCAACCTCTTACGACTGAGCCTAGAACGACGACTGTAACACATAATCGGGAAACCTGCAAGCGCAACAGAGAAGGAGGAGAGAGCGACAGGGACCACGAGCAGGGGAAGGGCAAGGGCTGGCTGTATGATGAGATGTAACAGATGGAGGTGTGTCGCTTCTTTCTCGTCTCTTTTCCGTTTTTCCAAATAGCGGCGAGGGACAGTGTTGCATGGGGAGGAAAGGGATGCTACCCCTCATTTGGCGTCACCATCGCTTTCAGCAGTTTTGCTCAGTGTGCGAAAGGAGTCACAGCTGCGCAAGGTGTAGTCATATGGGTATCGGTGGGGGATGGTATGTTTGTTGCTCGCATGCAAGCCGCTGAGCTGCGAGCCGAGAGTGTACTGGGGCGTCATTGTGCTTTTGGGTGCTAGCGCCCCTCAAGCTTGTCCTGCGTGGTCTGCAAGCTGCGTGTGCCTTCTCGCCATACTGGCAGCGCAGGCATCGCTGGGCCATGACCTGTGGCAGCCACGCCTTTGGCGGGGGAGGGTGCATGGCGCACCTTGGGAATACGCCAAGTGTTCGTGTTGCAATGGTGCAATGCATGTGTGTGCAGCGAGTCTTGCTGCACCAGAGTCACGTCTGCGTGGAGGACCATCTACGAGCTGTTAACCTACAATCAGAGCTCGTTCTGGGACAGTGGACTTTGGGGATATTATCACCGTTCGAGCTTGCCCCGCATGGCTCACGAGTTGCATGTGTCTTTTATGTTTATGTTTCAGTTCCCCGCTGTGCTGGCAGGCTGCAGCGCATGCATCTCTGGGCCATGACCTACAAGCCAGTGGCCCATGTCTTCAGCGGAGGCAGTGCACCACATCATGGGATAGGGCAAGTGGTGCAGTCCGACTGTGCCTCGACGGTGCGGCATGTGGTGTGCATGTATGGGCTGCGAGCCAGCATTGGCTTTTGGGGTGGCTTGGTGGCGTGCACCTAAACCGCGCATTCTGGTGTTGTTTCGCCTGGCTATGCGGGGCAAGACAGTCTAGGTCGGGAGCTGCGCAATAGGGACCTGTACCTTGATAGTGTGGTGCAATGGGAAAAAATATTTTCAATGATGGCAAATAAAGGGAGGGAAAAAATGAGTGTCACGTGTTATAGCACAGTCTGAAGGGTCAGTTCCCATATAAATGATATAACCTCATTTTTTCATGCAGACTGCGCACCAAATTTTAGAGGTGACAAGAGTAAATACCTGACAAGGTATATTTCTTTCTGCAATTTCTTTCATACCTGCAATTGGGCTTGCAAAGCCTTGACCGAGTAAAACCGAAACCGATCTGATACCATGCCGATCAGTGTTGCAAGATAATGATAAGGGTTATTGATTATAAGCCCTTATCTTCAAAGTAAGATAAGCCCTTAACATCAGATAGCTGTATACCTGAACTCTGTTAGGTGATATAAAGGAGAGTCAGAGTGAGCTCCGACTACTGGCTGTAGTATTCAGAGCATGACTGCGGTGTCGCCGCAGCGTGTTGTACTCTGAATACACTACCAAGGAGATATACCCATATACACCTATAACCGATTCAAGGGATCTATTACTATAAAAGCGACCCAGAGACTGCATAGATGAAGTAGCGAGACTTAACATGTTGTGCAGTACATTAAACTGCGTAGGAAAGCGACCACAGTACCGCCACGGTGCCTCTTCCATAGTTGTGTTAACGGTTACACTATGGAGGAAAGTGGCCACGGCTATCCCATAGATGTGTATAACCTACCGCAGTGCCTTCTAACAGGCCATGGTCGACCATAAAACCATTGTTACCTTAAGACAGGGAACTGCCAAAGCAATCGGACGATCACGTGGTGTTGCAGCGCCACGCGACCTGTCAATCAAAGACATACAAGTCCTAATCTGGATTCTAACAATTGGATTGAGGCACTCCGGTACTTCGTGGGCCAAGCACTGTCCACGGCTGGATCCACCAAAGACAAGTACGAGGAGGAATGTATTGAACAGGCTGGGTTCAACCCCAGGCTGGTGCAGCATCGTACTGCGGGTGCGGAAGGCACTGCGGTATTGCCAATATACCAAATATAGACCACAGGGGTCAAAACTGACGATCTCCCAGACCCAAGACCATGCAGGATCAACAAAGAACCACAAGGGAACGAACCTACATGACCAAGCACCACATCTCAGTTACTATATCTAGTTTATCTCCTTTCGTTTGTACTATTACTATAAAAGCAGCCTGTAGAACCCACATACAGCCAGTTCATCGCACCGTCTATCGGTGTGGGTGTCCTCAGGCATATTTCGCGGAGATTCATTTACTATCTCTGTTTGTATTGAAGTTAGTTGTTGGCTCAAATTGTCAAGCAAGGGACTCATCAGTTAAGCTTCAAACGGTTAACCACCTGAGAATTAGTTGTGACTTGTCAGCTGCTTTGCCTTCACACTCATCAGGGAGAGTCCTGTCATTAACTGTTGGATCAATTAGTTGGACTTTGCAGTCAACACTTAAGCTGTTACTATAAAAGTGAAGGAAACATCCCTAAATGAGGACAAGTTTAGGTCTGCTGTACAGGAGAGTCCTGCAGTAAAGAGAATTGCCAAGGAAGAAATAGCTTGCCTCAATATAGCAATTGGAATAGCCATTGCTGGGGATATTTTGTGAACACCAAGTACAAACTCTGCCCTGAAGTGATAGAACTATCTTTATAGTCACTACCTTCTTGTATCTGTCTCACACAAATGTTCATCCAATGCCGCAGCGAAAGATAACTGCTGTAACTTGCCAAGTGAAGTGCCATGGGGACTTTGTTAGTGCCTCTAGTACTTGTTTCATTGTTAACTATACAATCCAAACCTGCTGGCTGCATACTACGGTCTGGACCCAAACTCACTAAGGATTTGCGCTAGTCCTTTGGGAGTGATAAGATATTTGTTTGTGTGGTTTTAGTGTTGTTTCACAACATGCTATAACTAGCATATTCAAGATGTATAGTAAGCACACTGTTTCAGCGGGACTGCCACAAAAGAGCCTGCCTCAACCCACTATGTATATAGTCTAAAAGGGCCTGTGAATGGTGCCAAAACCACCCCAAAAACCCGAAATTTTCCGGGAAAGTGTGATGTGACACATCTGGGTGCACCCAGCCAGCTGGGTGTCTCCCTCAAGGCAGACCCCAGTTAGGGTAGTCATCTCCAGGGGGGCAACTACCCTAACTGGGGTACTTCAAGTGTATGCGTGAAGTGGTTCAGGGATATATTTGCCTTGGAGGTTAGGGTTAGGAACATGAATCCTACTGAGTCCCCAGGGCCTGGGCAATGAATGTACAAGAAATGGTCTATAATTAGTCTGCCACCAGCCCATCAGAGTGTTGCAACTCACAAGAAACCAACTGGGAGTCTGAGAGTGAGAGCGTCACAGTTGACACATCCCTGGGCTGAGACAATGTTTTGGAGCTAGTCGCAAAGTGGATGGGCAGAAAATGAAACCTGGGAGGTCACAAACATGTACAAGTGAAATCAGGTCATCTGCCGAATATACGAGTAATGCAGCAGCTAATGAAGACAGATTGCGAAACTTAAGGTGACCTTTCATTTTTTTTTACGGAATTTGAACAGTTGATCGGATAGGTCAAAAATAATGTGCGGAGCGTCCAAATCCCTGGACTGAGCCTGATTTTGATTCACATGCCTGCTTGCAGACACCAAAAATCAAATTAGAAATAGGATGGACATATGGCAGCTGCCAGGCAGAGTGGAGGAAAAGGAAGAATGTAAACATATGCACATAAAATCAGAGCATCTGCTTAAGATATGAGTAATGCATCTGTCTATCTAGCCAAGGATACCCTTGCTTGTTTGTCAATTTTTGCATTGTGTATGATGAACAATCCATGATAATCGGACTCACAATGAGTTCGACAAGACATGACTTTGCCATCCTCTGGCGTGGATGGCTGGAACATGCTTCATGACAGTAATGAATTCAAGATGATTTTCTCAGAACATCCATCCAACATATTATTTTGCCAATTTAGAACTAGGAGCCCATCCTTACTGATTGTAGATAGAAGGCTGTGCCACAAGCCGACTGCCAATGACACCCAGACAAATTGATTGGGTCAAAATATTACACTGAAAAATAGAAACTGCAGTGCCTGCCAAAGAGATTTTTGTCAAATTGTCCAAAACAATCAACAAGGTTTTTGTCAAATTGGAATGATAGTGAAGATTCCCTGGGGTATATAGTATTACATACTGACATCTCGAATGAGAGAGATATCTGAAAATATGCACTGAGCATCACATCTTTGGCATTGTGTGGGAGATGAACAATGAATAGTAGCCAAATATGATGAGAATTCCCAAGGCTCCATGTTATAACATACTGACATCTCGAGCACAGTGATTCACCACCAAGATGGCCCCCCAACTCAGTGTCACTCAAATTCGTTTGAACAACATTGTGACATGTTTGACTGTCACCACTGATACTGTGCATATCCTTGCCAGTAGCCTCAAGACTCCCTTCCTTGAGGCTATTTCCAACACCACTCAGTCTCTCTTGAAAAATATGCAAGTAAGCTCCACTGTGTAGATCATGACAACCAGATTTGATCGATTATCCCAGACTGTTAAACAAAACAAGAACAACTGTGCTGCATTGCTGGAGCAAACTTACAAGTTGCTAAATGCAGTCCTTATGGTTCACGTCAAGTCAGACACTGGTGGAGAATTGCCACCAAGTGTATTGCATCAGATGGGAAATTTCACAGAGTCTGTCAATTGTCCTGTAACAAAAGACTCTGCTTGACAAGCTGAGCGCTGTTATTAGGACCCTTCATAAAATTCATAAATTTGTTGAAGCCCAACAAAATGGCAGCAAAGTCAAGAGTTTTTTCCGTCAGGGTGAAATGAGCAGACTGCTCAAGGAATGCAAGGCAGGATTGCAACAGGGATGTGATGTATTTCAGGTGTGCCATCAGCCTGCGCTTCTCAACAACTCATTGAACTATGCAATATGTAGATTGACACTGCCAATATCATGAAAGATATTACCGAGATGCAGGAGGATGCAGAAAACAGACATAAAGTAGTGTTCAACATGATGGCCGTCTCAGACAGAACAAGTTCAGATGAAGCATCCCTTGTATGGCAATTTCAATTATCTTTGAAAATCAAGTAATGACTTTTGCTCAGATAAGCAGGGATTATTCAGGCACACACAACAGATCTGTGTCACTAGGCTATCAATATATGATTTGCCTATTGACTGACTCAAGCTCCACCTCAATCTCCATACTACCATCTGAGCCAAAGATATTCTATGGCCGAGAGTCAGAACTATCAGACATTCTTTGTCTTTTTGGTCAAGGATCACCCAGGATTGCAATTTTGGGTGGAGGTGGGATGGGAAAAACAAGCTTGGCAAAAGCAGTTATTCATCATTCAAAAATTGCTGGCAGATATGAGCAGCAGTGTTTTTTCGTTGCTTGTGACTCAGCCATGACTCCAGTAGAGCTCGCTGCTCTCATTGGAACCCATCTTGGACTGAAGCCTGGCAAAGACCTGACTCGCCCAGTCATCCAACACTTCTCCAGCAGCTCCCCAAGTCTCTTGATTCTGGATAATCTCGAGACATTGTGGGAGCCAGCAGACTCTCGGGCCAATATTGAGGAATTTCTGTCACTGCTCACAGATGTGGAGCATCTTGCATTGATGGTATGTTGCATGTTCTACTCTCGTGCTTGCAACTCATAACAGTCAGATTAATGCGAGGAGCAGAAAGGCCAGCTAAAGTGGCCTGGACTCGACCCTTTCTGCAGCCCTTGAAGCCATTGGAACAAGATGCAGCTCGACAAACATTCATTGACATTACAGATAACACACACAATCCCAAAGAGGTCGACCAGGTCCTTTCCCTGACAGACAACATGCCCCTTGCTATCAATCTTTTGGCTCATTTAGTTGACTCTGAAGGTTGCTTTAATGTCTTATCCCGCTGGGAGGAGGAGAAAACATCTCTGATCTCTGATGGATATGACAAAAGATCTAACTTGGATTTATCTATTTCACTGTCACTGTCAATTCCGAGGCTCAATTCAGTCCCTCATTCAAAAGTTCTTAGCCTCCTGTCAATGCTCCCTGATGGGCTCTCAGATGCTGAGTTGGTGCAAGCCAGGCTTCCAATAGATAATATCCTTGGCTGCAAGGCAGCATTGATTCAAACTACCTTGGCATACAGTGATGAACACAAGCGACCAAAAGCACTGGTGCCCATCCGGGAATATGTGCGGAAAAATAAACCACCAGGCTACCATCTTGTTCAGCCTCTTCTCGAATATTTCAAAGAACTTCTTGAGCTATTAGAGAGCTTGCGCAAAAGCCGCACGAGCCGCATGCGGCTTTTTTGCATTGCGCAAAGCCGCATGGTAAAATTTGAAATGTGAGAGGTGTCAAACAACTATTTCAATGTAAGGTTACCTGAGGCGAAGGAGAGGTCCTGTGGGGAGAGGGAACATCCTCGGCATTGCCTCTGCTGCGTGGCAGACGTGAGAGTGTGGGGAAAGGAAGTGGAGCTTAAGTGATACCTTTGTGATGCGTAAAAAATGCGGCCTCCCACAGTTGCACATCCAGCACATAGCACTCTCAGGTGTGGAATATGGGATTTAAGGGGCATTGGATGGTATTTAGCAAGATAAGAATTAAGAACAGCGAAGAAAAACCCGCAGCTTTGCGCAATGCACAAAAGCCGTGTGCGGCTCGTGCGGCTTTTGTGCAAGCTCTCTATTTCTGCAATACCATGGCACTCAATCAAGTTCTGCAACAGTTGCTAGAATAACATCAAACTACTCAAACATACAGAACATTATCTGGAATGGGGCTCAATGGGGACATCCAGACCTAGCAAATATTATTCACTGTGCATGTGATCTGGATTACTTCAGCCAGCCCATTGGCCGGGAGCCTATTTCTTTCACTGCCCATATTCCCAGCATCCTTCCACAGCCTCGTAACCATCACTTAGAGGAGACTCAGTTTGTTCAATTGACTTGGCAACCCTTCCATTTACATTACAGAGACACTGGCTTTTGAAGCTTTAGAACACTTCAAACACTTCGACGACTCTGATCTTAAATGTATGGTCTCTGATCACTAATGTATTGGGACTCATATGAATTCTTCCAGGCAGATTTTATTATGCTTTGACAGTCTTTTATTGGCGGAACAGTGATATCTCCACTGCCAAGAAGCATTGTGAAACAGGAATATCCTTAGCACTTTCAATTGGGAGTACCAGAATGCAATCCCATGGATTGAGCCACCTTGCCTGGATCAAAAGGGCAACTGGTGATTACTTCACAGCCCAGGTGCATGCGAATGAGGCCCAGAAGTTATCTAGCATTTTGGCAGATTTAAACAGTGAGGCACAGGCACTACAGATTGCGAGTGTTTGCTGCAATTCGTTGGGCAACTACAAGCAGAGCATCTCTCTCTGCAGTAGAGCAAGAGACCTCTTACCTCTCTGTGGCATGTCTGGTAGTCAATTGGACCACAGTATCATGACCACTCAGGCAGAGATCCACAAGCTCAAATCAGAATACATT
Organism: Mycena leptocephala; assembly: GCA_029378395.1. Taxonomy (NCBI): domain Eukaryota; kingdom Fungi; phylum Basidiomycota; class Agaricomycetes; order Agaricales; family Mycenaceae; genus Mycena; species Mycena leptocephala. The sequence continues at coordinate 15,396 of JARJLF010001770.1, forward strand.
GCAGCTTGTAGCATCCATTTTAGGATTCTTCAAGAAACTTCTGTGACCCAAGATCCTGATGGTTATGGCTTCACTTTGCTCAATGTGGCTGAAATTGATGTTGCTATTGGTTTTCCAATGGAGGATGTTCAAGGTGTCTATGAGAAAGCCAGAGAAATATTCAGCACTCGCAACCTCATTACAGAAGTTGTGATGTGTGATATGATTTTTGCAGGTCTCTCTCTGCGAGAAGCAAATTTCCTGATGGCAAAGACACTTTTTGAGAGATGCCTCAAATTATCTGAGGGTCACTCTGAAATCATGACCTACTGTCTGGAGCGACTTGGTGATGCCAGTCGCTGGGGTGCCTCCAATTGGATGTTCGGCTCGACAACAGTGTTTCTTGTGCATTCTGTCAGGCAAAAGGAGAAGCTTGGAATCTATAAAGCTCTCCAATTCATGGGGGATGCCTTCTTTGCTCAGGATGATAATCATACAGCCATCACCCTGTTTGCTGTTGCTCTGGATGGATTTACCCAGATGGATGTTCATCGCAGTAGAGCAGAATGTATGCTACGACTCGGAGATATTTCCAAGGGACAAGGTGACTTACTGAAGGCAGTGGAACTTTGGACAACTGCAAGGCCACTGTTTGAACAGTCTTCACAGGCCAAACAAGTTAATAATATTGATCAAAGGCTAGCTGATGTCGGTGAAGATGTGTTGGAGCAATACAGGAACAACTTAGCTCATTTTGCAGAGCTCAATGCACCTTCAGGGACTGTGGCCAAGATCAACAATCTTTCTGATATTGAAGACATGGATGGGCTGGACTTGGAGGATGAAACCACACTTGATCCAGTTGCACTGTAATTTTTTGTAAGTAGTTTCGGTTTGTTAGGAGATGTATATTTATGTGTCCCAGAATTGGTCTGTGATCACATCATCATGTTACATCCTATTTTTCACTTGTTGGACCAGCTTCCTAGCTACTTAGTATTACTTGCACTGCCAATCAATTCTCTCGGTTTGTCAGGAGATGACCTAAGCAGTATATACATTATATGGTCTGAAATGAAAGGCATTAGGGTAAGCGTGCCTCTGAGTCGGCGAGTTTTGTGCCCCATGAACAAGACACAATGTGTGGTCAGTGTAAAATGGTTGCGGGTTCAAATACATAGCTGACAATGTTTCCATAAAGACCATACAACTACTTATCAGCATTCGCGGAACATAGTATGAATCTGGTTGCATCTGTATCAAGATTCTCCATGTGAGTTTCAACAGAGTGTATAAAGATCTGGAAGTTGAATAAGATAAAACATCATTGAAGTTCAACTTCAAATTTGAACCTCACAAAAAGTGCTCTGAGTCACATTCGCAAGCTGCATGTCCGACTCACCCTGCATGTTGCATGTACTCCTAGGAACTGGGCCAAGAAGGCCGAAGATTCAAAATCCTCAACTGGGATGCAGTCACAATGTCCTACTTCGGCATTGAATTTAACCTCGCACTTCTTGCTGGAATTAGACCCTATTTATCCCCGGACCTGGTGTCAGCGAAGTCAGGACTGATGCTTGTCTGTTGCAATAGAGGAGTCAAATGCTTTCCCGCTGCCAAGGCAGTTCAGCTAGGGCTATTTCAGGACTTTAGCTTGAAAAGATTATTGCTTACTGAGCTCGATTTGCTGAACAATCTTTGTGTGAAGATATTCCTCTGGTGAGTGAACCAACGGGGTTTAAAGTCCTGTCTCTGTAGACCTTTCTCATACATATATAATTATACTATATTACGTGTTTCAACCCGACCCATGGCCGCAACTCCCAGCAGTAGGTAACAGTTGATTTTCGGGTCATGCGAGTGCATCTGAGGCGCAACTACCGTGTTTCGAAGTGTAATACACCGGTCCTGGATCCTCAAGGTTATTTTCATCCATTGAATTGAGCACGGGAGGTAAAAGAAACATGTCCAACATCTCGAAATTGGGTGATCTAAGCATGCGCATTATTAACACGGCCATTGGATTAAGCAGCCCAACAGCCTTTCAAGGATCATCTGAAGTATCTTTTTTCGCATGGGTGTAGTGCAAAAATCAATGCAATATTAGCTCGAGGAGTATAGGAAATTTCAACATGGAGTTGTGGCTTCCATTTTATGTAAAGCTGCTTGAAACAGCATGGATATGCGATGACCGAGTCCATGTGGATTTTTCGGGAGTGGGATTGACATTCCTCTCAGTCCTGCTACGACTTGTACTAGTAACTGTGCCCTTTGATAACCAACCTTCAAGTTTGTTGTTGTCTGTGCCAAAATATTCTGCAGACCATTTGTTGGTTGTTGCATAACTGTGTCAGCACCGTGCTTATGAGCAAAATATTGGTCGAATTCAACATCTCCCGAGTCAAAGGCACAATCTCTGGACTATATCTCACAGAGAGTCACACTAACACTAGGGAAAAAATGAAATTTCACAACACTTTCGAGCCATTCAGATATTTCAGCATCACTAAAAATAGGCCTGAGATACATGGCTGAAATTGTGACCTGCAGTCAACCTGCAGTGCCCAGTGTAAACCAAAGTGAACCGACGGGTCATTTCGGATACCACTTCTGATGTTCCGAAACGGGACGATCAAAGTTCACACACATTTCTTTCTCTTAACCAACTCTCAACTTGTTAACGCACACACCGACAGAGGAAGCAAGCAGTCAAGGAGACAAAGATACATAGGACTCCTGGGCCGAGAACCCAAGGAGATGATGCTGCAACGTCATTGTTGATGTGTAGCGATAAGTAATGCGGTTCAGTAGGTGCGTACATCCGTACCATGAACTATTGTACTCAAGCTGACGCAGATACTTTCTGCAGGGCTCGTATTCTGTCAGTTCTCGGCCAACTCAAAATCTATCAACACTTGAAGGCGAGATGTGCGCACTCAGGAGCAGGCCTCAGTACACACACACACACACCTCTTTGTTCGCGCGGATGCAGGGCGTTGCGATGGGGTGTAGTTGTGTGATTATTTCTGTTTCGCTCAAAACTTTCTCTCACCTGACTTTCCATTAACGAACCTATTTTACTTTTTCATGCAGTATAACACATCCCCGCTAATGACCACCTCGATATGGTCCACCTGCGCAACAGCTGTGTCCGGTTTTTCCTACTGGCTTGAGATACGCATTGAAAGATTTGCGGCTGTGATAAACTAGCTTAAATAAGTGCGTGCTCGCCCTCCATCCTCCCTGTTTATCCTTTCTTTCCCTCTCTTCATATCCTTTCCTCCCGAATTTTCGGGTTTCTTTCTAAATTTCACTCGCTTCTGCCCTGGAGATCATCGAGTGCAATGCCTCCTTGCGCCGTCTCATCCCGCACAATCCTCTGGCCGACGCCCGTCTTTGTTCCCCACGGGAGTCCTGGACCAAATTTCCTCCGGGTTTCTTCTCATTTTCGTCTCAAGATGTCTGGACGCAGGGCTCACACACTCGTGGTGCGATCCCTTGTCTGCGCATGTCGCTGCCCGCAGCTGAGAAAAGCTGTCCTGTGGCACCTATTTATTTCGTGATGCCGCTATTTTCATGACTCTCAGACGAGCTCATATTCTTCTGCCGACTTGATTTTCCTGCATTTTATTATGCCATGCGCGTATCTTCCCTTTTTTTCTTAATTACGATGCGCAGCTGCACGTTGTTGTGTTCAGTTTGACGGTTTTTACGGGGCTTTCTTGGTCCTCGATCTTCCACTGGAAATGGCGGCGAGGGTGATTAGTGGGTAATTGATGTGCTTAGGGCGGTGCATGCGCGAGTCAATGCTGGTGGGCGCGAGAGAGGGGACTTGGAGGCGTCGAGGCGGCGTCCACCTTCGGGGACGCTGCACCAATTTTTCTTGGGGTTTTATTCTGGCCGGCCGCGTTTGCGCGGGATCTTTCTATTCCATCGTTGCCTTCTATTTTATATTCCATTCCCCGCCCTCTCCTGCCTCCTTGATGCACCTCTGTCAGTGGGTTTCGCGATATTGCTCGAAATATACTTGCGGTGTATATTTCAAGTGCGGTTAACCGAGTCGCTGAGGTGTTATCTCGATGTGGAGAGTATTTTTCAATGGCGCACAAAAATCCAACACGGGTTCAAACTTCAAGATATGTCGATATGTCAAGATCAACCACAAATATTCAGGATGTCTACTCCATTCAGTTCAGGATGAAATTTCCCCATTCTAAGTGCTGGTTCAGACCGCGATCCACTCAAACTCTGAACAGAATATTGGATTATGTGTTGTGCTTCCGCTCCGCAGGTTCAAACTGGCCGCTGCTCTTCTAATTTCACCAAATCCGTTGCCAGGGAACAGAGGACCGCTCGGAATTCCAAACACTCCCCACGTTCGGCTTCCTACCCGTGAAGGCGGAGTTTTCGTCTGCGTGAGCGAAGAGCATAGCAGAGAGGGAGATCGCGAGCATGAGAACCAAAGTCGAAGCATTGAAGTCGAAGCTAGGTGGGAGTGGTCAAGGACACCAGAAATTAAAGCGGTGTGAACACGCGGGAAATGTAATATTTGTGACATTCGGGCATGCAGGAAGGTTTGTGGATTTTTTTTTAGGAGCGCGGACCTTGACCGGACCGAAACGGGTGTCGGATACCGTTCAAGTTGCCGGTGATCCGACTCTTTGGACACACCGCACACGCTCCATTTCCGTCTAGGAGGAATACAAGCAAAGGAAATATTTAGATAGAGCTGGCTTGCCATCGTCGATGCTCAGTGCTCCGCGATAATGCCGGCCATCTCGGGCTCAATCTTCCGCAGAACGCTACGAGAGCAACACCTGGCGCAGAAGTCCAAGGCGGGCAGAAAATGCAAATGACCCGACACATTTCCGGGTCACGTGTCATGCCGATAAGTGCCGATGGCTCTCAATGGCCATTGTCCCTGCCATTGTCTTCAGTATTAGGACGTCGGCGACTCGGAAACAGTTCAAGCTTTTCGATAGTACTTATATATGATATATGGTGTGAATTCCAACAATAAACAATAAAAATATTGAAATTGCGACTATTTCCCTGGGACTAGGGCTTCGACCCGTCCCCGTCGCTGACGGGTACGGGTCCCGTCGCGACGTGTCGGTACCCGTCCGACACGAGATAAGATTGTCTTCTCTGACGGACGGGTACCGGACGGGCGGGCCCGTCAACGGGTGCACCCGTACCCGTCCGTCGACGGGTTGACGGGTCCCGCAGGATGACCACCGAAATTCGCCATTCCTGCACGCTACTGAGCCCCGGAGACTTGCAGCACGGTCTCTGAGAGTGAACCGGAGGATTATTTCACCGTTGCCAGCATTCCCGAGCCGTTTGAAGGCACAATTTGATGGTGCTTTTATACCCGCAGCTACAATTTCCCTAAATAGCATCTGCTCGCGCGATTCTATGCACCACCGGTAAGTCTAGGCTCCATCTTATGGGATATAGTGCTAATACTCACATACCTCTGCAGTCGCGTCTCTCGGGAGAAAATTTCCAGTTAAGAGTGGATGGGAGTTTCCGGAGCGCAAGCTTATGTAGAGTTGAGACAATATCTTGAATATTTGTCAAAGCACGCTTGTGAGTGGCACGAGAGGCGTCTACGAAACCCCTTTTAGTTCTCCATAGATGTTTAGCTTCCACACACGTCTTTCTCGCCATACTAGAGGGCGAAAGACACGAAAATTTAAATATAAAATTAAAGTCACCCGTTGACGGCCTAGGGCGCTGTTTATAAGTCCGGTTTGTAAACCGGTTTATAAACAGCGGATTATAAACCTGTTTTTAAATGGTCGAGCTGAAAGTACCGGTTTTTAATTCACGGTGGCAGTGCTTGGTACTGTCCAACCTCACCCAAAATTGACCAGAAATCGGATGACCGCCAGTGAAAATAATGTCCAAAGAATGACCTCTAACCTCAGTATGAAAGGTGTTCCTCGGATGATTCAGAATACCGCCAAACTGATTTAGGCTGATTTGAATTCTGGACATCGCTGAACCTAAGTTCAACTGCTGAGCCTTCCAGAGGCCGTATGAAGGCCCAGGTCCGGAGGTTGGGTTGCCTTCGCTCGCCTGGCACAAAATTGAGGCGAAAAACCGCCAAAACCCATCCGACTCCGAAAAGACTGTCTTTGGTTCTTTTACAGTAAGTGTTTATAAACACGTTTATAAACGCCCTGTTTACAAACCCGGAATTAAAAACTGTTTATAATGGTCCTGGGAATTATAAACAGTGCCCTATGACGGCCGTAACGGGTATGACGGACGGCACCCGTCCGTCAGGACCTCTTGCCTTGCACCCTGACGGACGGGTGAGCCCCGTCCGTTGCAAATAACGGCCGTCTTTCGACCCGGCCGTCTGACGGGACGGACGGGTCGAAGCCCTACCTGGGACGCGGCAAAACTCGCGATTGAGTCGCGAATTCTCGCAGCGTACATTGCCTGAATCAGCCCAATATAATTTGACTCCTTGAATACAAATCCCGGTACGAGAAGCGTATGGCGCCTGTTTTCTCCGAAGTACGTTGTTTGTTATATCTGTGAGTCCCATTAATTTGGTGGTAGAGCTTGAGTGATAGGTCACTTACAATTATCGGTACCCCACACACTGCCACACCTCCAGAGCAATCGCGTCGACAAGATCTCGTCCCTTCAGGTGAAGGACCTCCACATTGACCAGCGCAGAAAATGATCGCGCAGTCTCGTCCATAGCAATAATGGTAAGATATTCCTCCAAGGTGAAATGGCCGAGGTCGGACTCCTCGTTCTTGTCGTCGTCGTCATCTGCGTGGTAGGATTCCCCAGAAGCCCCTGCTGTTTTTTTTTCCTCCTGTCGGCTTTCTTCTGATTGCAGACACAACAGGTTTTCTGACAATTTCCCAATTTAATGGTAAAGAACTCGTTCGTCACCGGTTTCGACGTCTTGCAGCTGCTGCACCAGCTTTTTGCGGGGTTGGTGGACTCCATCAGAGTAGGTAGGGTGAGGGAGGAAGTCTCGGCGGTGGCAAATCTCAAAGCTCATGACCGCGATTGTTTGAGAATGTATTAGTTAATTGATTATTTATTGTTATTCTACCTGTCGGAGCACATGGAAAGCAAGCCACCAATATTCCAATTGAGCGCACAATGGTCTACAAAATGATGGACCCGGCACGTGGCCCGGAAATGTGTCGGGTCGATTGCGCTTCCTAAGGCGGGCACTTAGTTCAATTCGCATGTCCTCCCATCTTTTCCTCTACTTCCTATCCTTTCTTTTACCCGAGAAACTCCCTCCGTGCAGTATAATCTTTTGGTGGCGAACACCTCGCTACGTCGCAGAAATGGCCACCTTCCGCGCATGGACGACTTTGTGGGCACTCGATGAGGTGCGTATCTTCTGGCCCTTTCTTCCCCACATCCATTCGCACTTCATTTATCTTTTCTCTGCTGTTCTTGCCCTTGGACATTCATTCTGTCTTTCTACTGCAAATCGAATGCCCCACTCGTCGTATTCCGATTTGGGCTCGAAGGCGCAGCTATGTCGACGCACGGGGTCTGGAAACTGCGTGCGTGGTAGGCAGCTCCGAGTCGGGGTGTTACGGGCGCGTTGGTGTGCGGGTCTCGTGCCCGGGCAGCCTGCACACGAAGAGACCTACCCTGTGCACCCCTCAATCTTGTTGACTCCTCCATTTCTATGGCCTTCATTGGACCTAATATCTTCTGCTGCCACTATCTTCACTTCATTTTCTGCGGACTTCGCCGCATATAGTCTATTATTTCACTCCCTTTCACTTGACTTTACCCGCGCGCCACGCACAGCCGCCCGCCGCCGTGCCCATCCCCACGCCCCCGCGGTTCCTTTCCCCTCTACTCCGGCCCCGACACCATCCTGCCCGCGGCGGTGTCACCATGCGATCCGCCCCCGCTGAGGTGACCATGCATCCCACGCACCCTTGGGCGGCACCTGGGATGGCCCGAAACGGGAGTGGCTCATGAGGGAGAAGAAGGGGAGGAGCCCGAGGCAGCAGGCCGCACTGTCTCGTACACCGTCCTAAGGTGTCTTGGTCCAGCCGCATCCGAGTCTGCCCGCAGCGACGCTCCCCTTGTGCTCCTGCTCCCGCTCCTGGTCGCCGCGGCGCAGCTCACCCAGATCCGGCGGCTGCACGGAGCGCATAGGTGTCCTTGAGTCCGCACACCGAAGAGTCTCGTGCTTGCTCAGACTAGCCTCTCTTGCGATCTTCCATTTAGTCTTCCCCTTCCCGGGTTGGTGTTTTGCGTCTGCGGGCATGTGCTCATCGCTACCCGCGCGAGTATCTCGTCCTGCTACGTGTCTCCACGTGTCTTCCGCATCGGGTCGGGTGGTGCAGGGAATCGTCGGGGATTAGCGCGCTGCAGTGGGTTGGGTATTCGCTCTAGCAAGCGGATCCTTCTATTTCTCAGACAATTTTATATTGCATTTCCTTCTTTAATTCTATACTCCATTGTCCGTCCTCTTCTTCCTCCCTACTCCCTCTACCTCTCCTCCACCCCATCATCCGCACTCCCATGGACCCGCTGACATCCACTTTACAGATCGACCGCTCACGCGCGCCAACCGTACTGAAGAGACGCTCGTGGTGCATAGGAGGATCGGTGCACATCCTCGGACCCTTACGACGAGCGACGAGCGCTACGGGACGAGTGTTCGCACACCCGCGACTGGCCTGCCCGCCACGGCTACTGGGCCCTCGCGTTGGTCCGTAGGACGACGGCCATGGCCATCCTCATCCCGACTATGAGCGCGCGGAAGAAGGCGGTTAGGAAAGGGAGGAGGGAGCGTGAGCGGGCTAAGGTAACTCCTCCACTGTGTAATCCATCCACTCTCCCCTTCGCTGACACCGCTTTTACAGCTCGACCACTATTCTCTACGCCGCGCACGCCCACCGTGCTGAGGAGACCCTCGACGAGAGCGTAGTATCGCCACGCCGTGCCACACGCGCCAGGTCGTGCATCCGAGGATGGGTGCGGACTGCCGGCGCTGTTCCTGACACGGGAGCTCGAGCGCGGCTACCGGCACGATGGGGTGGGCACTCGCGCTCTTCCACGCGCACTCAGCTCCCGGGCCTACCTGTACTCGGCTTCGTGCGACGCTGACCATAAACGCGAGGAAGAAGAAAGGGTGTAGGTATGCGAAGCCGGTATGAGGAGGGATGGACAGGAAGAAGGAGCGGGGCAAGCGCAAGCGCAAGGCAAGCGACGGCGGGCCGAGCGTGACGAGAGGAAGGAGGGGAGGATGAGGGCGAGGGTGTGATGTTTGAAAGGGTGCGTTGGCGCGTCTTTATCTGTTTCTTTTGTTCTCGAAGCGGCAGGGAGAGGCGTGGTACGCGGGGACGTGCGAGGGCGGGACGCCAGCTGAAGCGCGAAGATGCAGGGGATGCTGAGGCTCTTGCGTCGCGTCTTGGTGCTTTCGCCCGCCCACGTCTGGGTGATATCCTCGAGCTCGAGCCGCACCATTGCAGCATGCCCCTGGGGCCATTCGAGGTGGTTGCCGGCCGCACGCTCTAAGGTGTGCGTCCTGGGCGGGACCAGCTCTAGCTTGTGTCTTGGAGGGTGATGCGGTCTCCATCGTGCGGCAGTGGTGTGTGCGGGGTGCACGAGGCGCGCGAGGGGGTGTCCTGTGCGTGCCTCCTTGGCTCCGGTGCTCTCGCCGCTTGAGCCTGAACCTGTGGCGCGGGTGCGGGGGTGCAGGGGTGCAGGGATGTGGGTGCGCTGCCCATGGAATTCCAGCCGTGGCGCCTCGGAGTATAGCGCGACCATGCAAAGGGAATGTGATTTTTCTTGTGCACGCCTCGAGCGAGCACCGAGATGGTGCTGGTACCGGGTGCCGAATGCACGAGCACCCCGAGCTTGACCGCGCTGAGTTTCGGACTCCAGTCGATTATTTCTGCTGGAATAACTCGTTGATGTTTTGCCGATTTTTTTCTTATTCATAGTAGTGACCTCACCCTTCATCATCCCTCGGCCTTTCGCCGCCTCTCAGTCGGGTTTGGCCTCAAATTTAGCTTCCACGTCACTGGAAAGATCGTAGGAGTGATGCCACATTCGAGGACATGAATAGAGAAACCCAGAGGATGGTGTGGGACAGGGATAGGAACAAGGGAGGAGAGAGAAGACTGACCGTTGATTTGATCGGAGAAAAAATGGACTGGTCTCCACCTCGACTTGATTCATCTTCAGATTTCTTTCCAATTTATCTCGAGTTAAGTAATAAAAACTGACCGCTTTTCTTTATAGTAGCACTCATCGACCTCCAAATGATTTAGGGCGGGACAGGTGCGCCGCTGGGCTAAGTGGGAACAGGTATGACAGCGAGGTGTACATACTGTGAGTGCAGATGCCCAAAATCGCAACGGAAGCAAGACAGGGGATGATTCAGGCCGCTATTGCTACATCATGATTCATATAAACTTTGTTTGTAAGAGGACATTTCTTAGGCACAATGTTCTCACATCACGATGACTTCTCTGCAAGGCTGTTTCAGTCCGGTTCAATACTGTACTATTTCGACTCAAACTGTTCATTTTTTTAGGTGTTCATTCCTCCGGAAACTTACCAGAAATTGCTGTCTGATGAATGTCAGACCAGAAATTTTGCAGTTTTGAGCCTATTTTTGGCTGCCAATCTCGTTGTCACATGTCACCTGAACCCCTGGTCGAAATAGTAGTACTGTATGTACACGCTGTACTAATCGGTGATTTTGCCAATTTTAGCAATGAAAATTGTTGTTGGTGGCTAGGCAACAGGGACCAGGACCAGGCACAAAGTCTCACCCTCAATCAATGAAAATCTTCTTGAGAAACAAACCATCTAAAATAGGGGGCGACAAGTCTTACTGTACGAATCTGTGAGCAAAATGGTGAGGGCCTGCTCCTGTAAAAAATTGGTTGAAGCCCCAAGGGCATTCAAAACAGGTCACATACAGTAGCAGCATGCAGCGACTAAATCCTAATTATAACCGTTCATCAGATGGTGCTATTATTCTACATCATGTTCCTCCGAAGGGGTGGGAGAGATATCTGAAAATATATAGGCATCACATCTTTGACCCTGTGCCGTAGTAGGCAATGACAATAAAAATTCCTAGGGGTACAGATTATAACATACTGATATCTCGAGCCCAGTGATTCACGACCAAGATGCCTCCCCAACTCAGTGTCACTGAAATTCGGTTGAACAACATCGTAACATGCTTGACTGTCACCGCTGATACTATGCAAATCCTTGCCAGTGGCCTCAAGACTCCCTTCCTTGAGGCCATTTCCAACACCACTCAGTCTCTCTTGAAAAATGTGAAGGTAGATTCCACGGTGTACATTCATGACAGCCAGGTTAAATGAATTATCCCAGACAATTAAACAAAACAAGAACAACTGTACTGCATTGCTGGAGCAAACTTATAAGTTGCTAAATGCGTCCTGATGGTTCACATCAAGTCAGACACTGGTGGAGAATTGCCACCAAGTGTATTGCATCATATTGGAAAATTCACAGAGTATGTCACTTGTCCTGTAACAAAAGACCTGTTTGATAAGCTGACACCGCTATTAGGACACTTCATAAAATTCATACATTTGTTGAAGCCCAACGAAATGGCAGCAAAGTCAAGAGCTTTTCCGTCAGGGTGAAATGAGCACACTGCTCAAGGAATGCAAGGCTGGATTGCAACAAGGACATGATATATTTCAGGTGAGCCATTGACCTGGACATCTCAACAACTTATTGAAAGGTGCATATGTAGATTGACACTCCCAATATCATGAAAAATATCAATGAGATGCAAAGGATGCAGAGAGCAGACACAAAGCAGTGCTTACTATGATTGAAGCTCTCTCTGATACAACTAGTTCAGATGGAGCATCCCTTGTATGGCAATTCCAATCATCTTCAAAATCAAGTAATGATGTTTGCATAGATCAGCAGGTTTTATTCAGGCTCTCACAACAGGTCAGTCTCACTAGACTATTAATATATGATTTCCATACTGAATAACTCGAAGCTCTACCTCAATCTCCATGCTGCCATCCGAGCCCAAGATATTCCATGGCCGAGAGTCAGAACTAGCAGACATTCTTTGTCTTTTTGGTCAAGGATCACCCAGGATTGCAATCTTGGGTGGAGGTGGGATGGGAAAGACAAGCTTGGCAAGAGCAGTTATCCATCATCCAGAAATTGCTGGCAGATATGAGCAGCAGCGTTTTTTTGTTGCTTGTGACTCAGCAGCCACTCAAGTGGAGCTTGCTGGTCTCATTGGAACCCATCTGGGACTGAAGCCTGGGAAAGACCTGACTCATCCAGTCATTCAGCACTTCACAAACAGCTCCCATAGTCTCTTGATTCTGGATAATCTCGAGACACTGTGGGAGCCAATGGAGTCTCGGGCCAATATTGAGGAATTTTTATCACTGCTCACAGGTGTGGAGCATCTTGCATTGGTGGTAAGTTTTCAGGATTTTTTGACCTATGCTTGTCACTCATAACAATCAGATTACAATGCGAGGAGCAGAAAGGCCAGCTAAAGTGGCCTGGACTCGACCCTTTCTGCAACCCTTGAAGCCATTGGAACAAGATGCAGCTCGACAAACATTCATTGACATAGCAGATAACACACACAATCCTGAAGAGCTGGAAAAGGTCCTTGCCCTGACAGACAACATGCCACTTGCAATCAATCTTTTGGCTCATTTAGTTGACTCTGAAGGTTGCTTCAATGTCTTATCCCGCTGGGAGGAGGAGAAAACATCTCTCATCTCTGATGGATATGATAAGAGATCGAACCTGGATTTATCCATTTCACTGTCATTGTCAAGTCCTCGACTTGATTCCTTTCCCCATTCAAAAGATCTCCTCAGCCTCCTGTCAATGCTTCCAGATGGGCTTTCAGATGTTGAGCTGGTGCAGGCCAAGCTGCCAATAGATAATATCCATGGCTGCAAGGCAGCATTGATCCGAACCACCTTGGCATACAATGATGAACACAAACGACCAAAAGCACTGGTGCCTATCCGGGAATATATGCAGAAGATTAAGCCACCTGGCTACCACCTTGTTCAGCCTCTTCTCAAACATTTCAAAGAGCTTCTTGAGCTATTTATGGAATACCGTGGCACTCAATCCAGTTCTATGACAGTTGCTCGGATATCATCAAACTACTCAAACATACAGAACATTCTCTGGACTGGGGCTCAGCAGGGCCATTCAGACCTAGTAAATACTATTTACTGTGCATGTGATTTCAATTGTTTCAGCCAGCTCATTGGCTGGGGCCCCATTCCTTTCACTCACCAGATTCCCAACATCCTCCCAAGACCTTGTGATCATCGCTTGGAGGCCTACTGTATTCCCAGTTTGTTCTCATTTGACCACTCTTCAATTTCCGATATAAAGACACTGGTTTTTGAAGCTTTAGAACACTTCAAGCACTTTGATGACCCAGATCTTCAATGTATGCCCTCTGATTGCTAGTGTATTGTGACTGATATGAATTCATACAGGCAGATTTTATAATGATTTAACAGGCTATTATCAGCAGAACCTTGATATCTCCACTGCCAAAACATTTTGTGAAACAACCATATCCTTAGCAATTTCAGCTCGGAACACCAAAATGGAAGGCCAGGCATTGGCCAATCTGGCACAGATTAACTGGTACTGTGGCGAGTACTTCACAGCCCAGGTGCATGCAAACATGGCTCAGAGGTTGGCGAGAATATCTGCAGATTTATACAGAGAAGCACAGGCACTACGCATTATGAGTATGTGCTGCTATTCATTGGGCAACTACAAGCAGAGTATCTTTCTCTGCAGTAGAGCAAGAGACCTCTTAGCTCTTTGTGGCATGTCCAGTGGGCAATTAGACCATTATCTCATGAACAATCAGGCAGAGATCCACAAATTCAAATCAGAATATATTGCAGCTCGCAGCATCCATTCTAGGATTCTTCAAGAAACTTCTATGGACCAGGATTTTTATAGCTATGGCTTGGCTTTGCTCAATGTGGCTGAAATTGATGTGTCTATTGATGCTCCAAAAAATGATGTGCAGAGGAATTGTGACACAGCCAGAAAGATATTTAGCACTGCTGGGTTGGTGGCAGAAATTGTGATGTGTGATACTATTCTTGCAGATCTCTATCTGCGAGAAGGAAATTTCCTGACAGCAAAGGCACTTTTTGCGAGATGCCTCAAATTATCTGTGGGGGAGCACTCTGAAATGATGACCTACTGTCTAGAGCGACTTGGTGATGCCAACCGCTGGAATGTCTGTGTGTCCAGCTGGACAACAGTGTTTCTTGTGCATTCTGTCAAGCAAAAAGAGACACTGGGAATCCACAAGGCTCTCCAATTCCTAGGAGATACCTTCCTTGCTCAGAATGAGGAGCATACTGCTACCAGCTTGTTCACAGTTGCCTTGGATGGATTTACCCAGATGGATGTTCACTGCAGTAGAGCAGAATGTATGCTCCGACTGGGGGATATTTCCAAGGGAGAGGGTGATCTACTGAAGGCAGTGGAGCTTTGGGAAACTGCGAGGCCACTATTTGAACGGTCCTCACAGGCCAAACAAGTTGAAAATATTGATCAAAGGCTAGCTGGTGTCAGTGAAGATGTCTTGGAGCAACACAGGAAGAACTTAGCCTGTCTCGCAGAGCTCACTGCACCTTCGGGGACTATGGACGAGATCAACGATCTTTCTGATATTGAAGACATGGAAGGGCTGGACTTGGAGGATGAAACCGCACTTGATCCAGTTGCACTCTGATTTTTCATAGGTAGTATTGGTTTGTTAGGACACAATCTGAGCTATGTATATATTTATGTGTGCGTGGAGATCACATCATTATGTTATCCTACTTTATTTATTGTGCACTTGTTGGACCAGCCTCTTGGCTATTTAGTATTGCTCTCACTGTCAATCGATTCTCTTGGTTTGCCCAGAGATGATCTAAGCAGTGTATATATTTAGTGTGTTCAGAGTTGGTCTAAAATCAGAGACATTAGGGTAAGCATGACTCTTGAGTTTGCAACAGTGAGTGGGTTTTGTACCCTAGTAGGATGGTTGCCCATTCAAATCTTTTCCTATAAACTCAATCTTTCAGACAGCTAGCATTTGCGCAACATAATATGAATATTTCTGGTTGTATAACTGTCAAGGTTCTCATCTGTTGTTCTGTCAGTTTAACAGAGTATATGAAGATTTCATCTCAAGTCAAGTTCAAGTTGAATAAGATTAGAGTTACTACGGAGTCGCCATCAAAATAGAAAATAAGAAATAAGAAATAAGAAATAAATTTGTACTAAAAAATAAATATTGCGAAGAAACTAGACGTGTTTCTTCTTCCATTTCGCGTTTTTCACAAAGACAATTCACACAGACGTGTATTTTGAAGTTTAGAGTACAATACAACGGCAATAATGGTTGGAATATAAATAAGACTTTGGGTAGACGCATCTGGCTTACGAGCTGTTGTCAAGCAGGCCATGACAAGCTGCCATATCAGCCGGTTACACACTTTTTTTGATCGCAACTCCGGTTATCACCAAAATCTATTTCTTATTTCTTATTTTCTATTTTGATGGCGACTCCGTAGTAACTCTTATATGCCAAGTTCAAATTTGAACCTCACAAAAAGCACTCTAAGTCGCATTTACAAGCTGCATGTCTGTCTCACCCTGCATGTTACATATAACTGGGCCAAGATTCAAATCCTCGACTGGGATGCAGTCTTCCGATGGCCTACACCCTACTTCCACATTGAATTTGACCTTGATGTCCTCACTGGAATTAGAATTTATCTCAGGACTTGGTCCTGGCAATTGCCATAGAAGAGTCAAGTGCTTGCCCACAGCCAAGACAGCTCAGACAGGCTATTTCGGGACTTTAGCTTGAAGAAAGATTATTGCCTGTTGAACTTGGTTTACTCTGAACAATCTCTTGTGTGAATATATTCCTCTGATGAGTGAACCAACGGGGTTTTCTCATATATATATAATTATGCCATATTACGTATTTCAACTTTGACCCATGGCCGCACTTCGCAGCAGAGGGTAACACCTGATTTTCGTAGGTGCGACTGTTGTGTTTCGAAGTGTACGTCAAATCCTCAAGGTGATTTTATCAATGGATTGAGAACAGGTAGGTTAACTAAATATGATACTGGGTGATCTAAGCGGCCCAACAGCCTTGCAAGAACCATCTCAGGTGTTTTTTTCCCCGTAAGTGTAGTGTGAGAATTAATCCAATTTTTGTATCAAGGAGCTTGAGGAGTGTAGGAAATTTTAACATGGAGTTGTGGCTTCAATTTCATCTAAAGCTGCTTGAAACATCGTTTTAATATGAATATGCGATGACTGAGTCGGTGTAGATTTTTCGTGAGTGGGAACACCATTCCTCTTGGTCCTGACCATCACTTGTACTGTGCACTGTTATAATAGGGACGGTCAGAGTAGTCGATTCCAGGTCGATTCTGACACTCGATTCCGAGATCGATTCTGAATTATTTATCGTGGGAGAATCATCGAAAACGAGAATCGACTGAGAATCGTCGAATCGACTCCAGAGGAGATTCTACATTAGGGGGGTCAAATATCGCTTTTTTTGGCCGATTCTCGCGTTGATTCTCAGTCGATTCTTTTTTGAGAATCGATCAAGAATCGGCTCAACTTTGACCACCCCCGATTCTCCTCTCAATTTTGCCGATTCTTATTCGATTTTAACTACGACAAGTACGTGGTAAGATAAAAGTAAAAATACATTTTATTTCTGCAAATGACGCGTGACACCCCGACTGTCGGCGCGCCAGGCCCGCTGTCGATACCGCGGTCGTCTTCGCTATCGTCAAATTTTTTTCTGCCTCTTGCGTGGCGGCACATTGTGACTTGGGCTGACCTGTCCCACAAATGCGAGGTGGCTAAGTGGCTTGAGCCATGTAGATACACTGTAGACCGAACAAAATAATATATTATGTAATTCAAATCATGAACTGGACGCTCGTTTGAGAGATAGCTAGGGTTAGGGTGATTCACCGATTCTCCAACAGAACGCCTCCAGAGGTGTTCCACCGATTCTGACGATTCATCGATTCTTGAACAAAATCGGCTACAGAATCGGAAAAAAAAAATCGGTGCGTGAATCGGTCCAAAAAAGCGATATTTGACCCCCCCTATTGATTCTGGTGTCGATTCTGATTCTGATCATTGTTCATCACAAACCTTCAATTTCATTACAAATTACTTACTATGTAAGCATCTTCCGTCCTAATTTTTCGATTCTCCCCCAGCTGCCAGTTGTTTCTTGCGATTCTTTTTAGCTTCTGGTATGAAAGTCTTCGAAGCACATTGTCATCAGCTGTAGAATCTGACCAGGAATTTTTTTCAGAGGTGGGCAACAAATTGCAATTTGTTGGGCCCAGAATCGCAACAAGAATCGCTCTGAGAATCGAAATTCCAATCGGGACGGTCAGATCTAGGTTAGATTCTCCCACGATTCTGGCCAAAATCAATTTCCAGAATCGTTTGCAGAATCAAGTGCAGAATCGACCAAGATCAACTACTCTGACCGTCCCTAATCCACGTTGAAGTTGATTTTGTTCACGCTGAAAGGTTTCACAGACTGTGGTTGTTGAATAACCATGCCAATACCATGCTTTTGAGCGAAATATTGTTCTGTCCCGAATCAAATCTGGACCATATTTCACAGAGAGTACTTGGAGAGTACTTAACACTAACACTGGGCAAAAGATGATATTTAACGACCCTTACGAGCCATTTAGATATTCAATATCAGTCGCAATCTCAAATACATAGGTGCAGTGTAAAACGAAAAGTGAATCGACGAGTCATTAGTCATTTCGGATACCATTTCCGATGATCCGAACCTTTCGGATCTTCACACGTCATTTGTTTCTCTCAACCAACTCTCAACTCGTCAACACAGCGCACACACACCGACAGAGGAAGCAAGAAGTCAAGGAGACAAGACACATAGGACTCCTGGACCGAGAACCCAAGGAGATGTGACGACATTGTTGACATGTAGCGATAATTAATGTGGCCAACTCGAAATCTAGCGAGATGTGCACATTCGCAAGCAGGCCTCAGTACATACACACCAGGGCTTCCACCGGTGAGGCGCGCTGTGTGTGTACGGGGTATGTGGTGTAGTTGTGTGAGTATTTCTTTGTCTTCCATCGCCTGACTTTGCGTTGACAAACCTATTTTACTTGTTCATGCAGTATAACACATCATCGCTAATGACCAACTCGCTACGATATCACACGACTGCCTTCTCCTGCAGGTTTGAGACGGCGCATGGTCAAATTTGCGGGTTTGATAGTCAGGCTCAATCAAGTGCGTGCTTGTCCTCCGTCCCCCTCTTTACCCCCTCTTCGTGTCTATCTCTTCCTCCCCATCTATTTTGAGGCTTGTCTCTACATTTCAATCGCTTCTGCCCTCGAGATCGTCGCGTGCAGCGCCTCCTCACGCTGCCTCATCCCGCACAATCCTCTGGCCCATCTTTTTCCTGGGTTTCTTGTCGTCCTCATCCCCAGCGGTCCGGACGTAGTGTGCTTCAATGTGCAGGGCTTCACTCGATTTGATATGATGCGTAGCTGCGAGTCATTGTGTGCATCTAGACAGGCTTCATTGCCTTTCTTTTTGCCTTGATCTTCCGCTGGGTGTGGCAGCAAGTGTGGCCGTCACTGGGCGATGACACTTTCGATACGCCGAGGGTGGTACATGCGCGAGCTGGCTGCGGGTACTGGGGGCGCGAGAGAGGCAAGGCGCACGAGTGGCATCTGCCACTGTATCACAGGACCCTCGTATGATGTGTCTTCGCCTTTGCTGCATCCAATCCGCTGGCATCCATATTCACTGGTCCACACTCTCCTCATGCTTCCCTTCTGGGTCTTGGTCCTGCGGCTATGGCGCTGGAGCGCGCTGCGCGCACGTCGATGTCTCACATCCGAGGAATCTCACCCTTGTTTTCCACTTCATTTATTTTGCTATCATCTGCACTTCACCATCCGCTCTTCCCGCCCCTCGTTTGCATGCCAAGGGAGGTCGATCTGCATGTTTGGATGTGCGGTCATCCGTATGCACCGTGCAGAGGCGCACTTCCTCGCACGTCTCTGGGTGCGCTGCGCATTGCGTGACCGGGAATCGGCCGGTCGACGATAATGTTCTGGGGTGCTGCACCAATTTTTTTGGCCGTTATTCTATGTTTGCTGGGGATCTTTCTTTATCTCATCTATCGTCCTTCTATTTTCGATTCCTACCCTCTATCTCTCTCCCTTGATCTCCTACTATACATTGAAGTCGGTGCTAACTCGCTTTGTTACAGGTTCCTAAATACCGACCGCGCTTGTGCTAGTGCCTTCTCCCGCTGCACCGAAGAAGACTCGAAAGAGCACGCATACACCAACATCGGGCCGCACACCCTCCTGATTCCTACACAGAAGCGCAGCAGTGGGGACTGCCGGTACCATGTGACAAGCGCGAGGAGCATTGTACTCACACCACGCCTGCAGCCCTGCACACAGCAGCTACGTGGGCGTGCATCTGCCATCGCGATCTGCAGGATATTCACGGTTGCTGGGTCCTCCACTCGTGCTCGGCTTCCTACGACGACCAACAACGGGGGTACGACGAGAGAGGGTACAGCGGGATGAGAGAAAGGGTATGGAAAGAGGAGCAGAGGAGAGGTCGTGGCGGACAGAGAAAGACGGAGAAGAGTGGCGGCATGGGGTGCTCGAAGGTGTGTCAATCTTTCTCTGTTTCTTTTCGGGGAGCATCCTGTGCGGATGAAGGAGCTTCTGCAAAGCATCTTCGTTTCCTTTTGGGGCATTTCTTCCCTCCATTATTTTGGCCTTTTTTTTTTTTTTTTTTTTTGCATTCCCTTTCTCTGCTTATCCTTTCTTTCTATATCCTCGGGTATCCCCCAGTTTCCAAGCTAGTGCTGACTATCATTTTCATATAGCGATGGTGCGCAGCCTTTCTCATTAAACCGAGAGAGAAGAATCACGGAGTACTCACACACAGTATCTCGACACGCCTGTGTCTGTACAATGAGTGGCCCCCGCGCACTGGGCGCGAGCATTCACGCTCGGCCTCATATGACCACTTGACGTCTCGCATACTCTTACTACCGAGAACAAAACGAGACTAGGACGACGACCGCTAGCACATGCTCGGGAAACCCGCGAGCCCGGCAGAGAAGGAGTGGAGGACGACGGCAACCATGAGCAGGGGAAGGGCAAAGGCTGGCTCGGCATGATGGGAGGGAACAGATGGTGTGTTGCTTCCTTCTCCATTTCTTCTTGTTTTTTCCGAATAGCAGTGAGACGGCGCAACACCAAATGCCCGTCCTCTAGCTATTTTTGCGCTTATAAACACATCATTAAGAAGTACAGGGTAGCTTCAGTGCTATACAAACATAACTGTATACCTGAACTCTGTTAGGTGATATAAAGGAGAGTCAGAGTGAGCTCCAACTACTGACTGTATTCAGAGCACGACCGCGGTGACGCCGCGGCGTGTTGTACTCTGAATACACTACCAAGGAGATATACCCAAACACGCCTATAACCGATTCAAGGGATTTAATCCTATAAAAGCGACCCAGAGACTGTACAGATGAAGTAGCGAGACTTAACATGTTGCGCGGTACATTAAACTGCGTAGGAGAGCAGCTGCGGTACCACTGCGGCACCTCTCTGCCAAAGACATAGTTGTGTTACATGGTTACACTATGGAGGAAAGCGGCTGCGGCGTCCTATAGCTGTGTGTAACCTACCGTGGTGCCTACTAACGGGCCGCGGACGACCATAAACCATTTGTTACCCTAAGACAGGGAACTGCCAAAGCGATCAGACGATCACGTGGTGCCACAGCGCGATGCGACCTGTCAAATCAAAGACACACAAGTCCTAATTCGGGTTCTAACGATCAGATTCAGGCACTCCGGTACTTCGCGGGCCAAGCACTGCCCACGGCCGGATCCACAAAAGACAAGCACGAGGAGGAATGTATTGAAAAGGCTGGGTTCAACCCCAGGCCGGCGTGGCATCGTACTGCGGGTGCGGAAGGCACCACGGTATTGCAAATATACCAAATATAGGCCGCGGGGGTCAAAACTGACGATCTCCTGGCACCAAGAACATGCGGGATCGACAAAGAACCACGAGGGAATGAACCTACATGACCAAGCACCACATCTCAGTTACTATATCTAGTTTATCTCCTTTCGTTTGTACTAGTACTATAAAAGCAGCCTGTAGAACCTGCATACAGCGAGTTCATCGCACCATCTATCGGCGTGGGTGTCCTCAGGCATGTTTCGCGGAGATTTGTTTACTATCTCTGTTTGTAACTTGTCTATAAATTGAAGTTGGTTGTTGGCTCGAATTGTCAAGCAAGGGACTCATCAGTTAAGCTTCAAACAGTCAACCACCTGAGAATTGGTTGTGACTTGTCAGCTGCTTTGCCTTCACACTCGTCAGGGAGAGTCCTGTCATTAGCTTTTGGATCGATTAGTTGGACTTTGCAACCAGTGCTTAAGCCATTACTATAAAAGTGAAGGAAACATCCCTAAACGAGGACAAGTTTAGGTCTACTGTACGGGAGAGTCCTGCAGTAAAGAGAATTGCCAAGGAAGAAGCAGCTTGCCTCATTATAGCAATTGGAATTGGCCATTGCTGGGGATATTTTGTGAACACCAAGTACAAACTCTGCCCTGAAGTGATAGAACTATCTTTATAGTCACTACCTTCTTTAGGGTTCACCAGGGGTAGAGGTAAAGGTATAAATCACTCAACCTCTACCTCTACCTCCAAAACCCTTACCCACTGAGAGGTAGGACCTCTACCTTGCCAGAGGTAGTCAGGGGTATGACCTTTATACCTCTATTTCATACCTTTGTAGAGGTATGGCAACAGGTCAATGTCAGATATGGTTCAACCAGGGCATTATAGATACCATACATGACTATTCACACAAGCCAAGGCTCATAGCAGCCTATTAGTACCAATTCAGTTACTATTCAGTGCCCGAAACAAATTACTACAACAAAAAATGATATTTGTCTGCTCGAAATTTGGACACAGATCACGTCAAATATCTCAGTGGGTCGAAAGGCAGCTGCAGTTCGATTCAGAAGGGAGAACCACATATATAATCATATTCAATGCACCCAAAAGGGTGCTCCAAGCTCTGAAGACTCATACCTCTATATACCTCTGACCTTTAAAGGTAGGGAGAGGTTTGGCAAAAGGTACAAAGCTGCCTACCTCTACCTCTACCTTACCCATACCTTTCCACGTACCTCTGGAGGTATACCCTTACCCCTGGTGATCCTTAACCTTCTTGTATCCGTCTCATACAAATGTTCATCCAACGCCGCGGCAGAAAGATAACTGCTGTAACTTGCCAAGTGAAGTGCCGCAGGGACTTTGTCAGTGCCTCATAGTACTTGTTTCGTTGTTAACTATACAATCCAAACCTGCTGGCCGCATACTATGGTCCGGACCCGAACTCACTAAGGATTGCGCTAGTCTTTTGGGAGTGATAAGATATTGTTTGTGTGGTTTTAGTGTTGTTTCCACAACACGCTATAACTAGCATATTCAAGACATATTGTAAGCGCACCGTTTCAGCGGCGAAGGGGAGCGTCGCATGGGGAGGATGGGGATTCTGCTCCTGTGAAGCACCCCATTCTTCGGTGGTGTTACCCGCTGTGCGGGAGGGGTGGGAAGGAGTCGCAGCTACGCAAGCTGTAGCCATGCGTGTCCCGGCGGAAGTGGATGGTGTGTTTGTTGCTCGCGCGCGAGCCGCTGAGCTGCGAGCCGAGAGCGTACTGGGGCGTCGTCGTGCCTTTGGGGTGCTATCGCCCCTCCCCGGTGTGGTCCGCGAGCCGCGTGCGCCTTTGTGATTCTGTTGCTCGCTGTACTGGTAGCGCACGCAGCTCTGGACCACAACCTTCTGCGGTGGTGCACAGCGTGTCTTGATGATGGAACGAGTGTTCGGGTCATGAGGATACGATGCGGGTGTGCGGGGATGCTGCTGCCCCGGTCAAGCACGCGAGTCTTTCACCATGCTGCTCGCTGTGCGGGAGGGGAGGGTGAACAAGTCATATCTGTGCAGAGGACGGTGGGTTCGTCTCGCCCGCGAGCAGTTAACCTATGAGCCGAGCACATTCTGGTGCGGAGGACCTTTGCGGTGCTATCGCCGTTCGAGCTTGCCCTGTGTCTTTGTGTTTCAGTTGCCCGCTGTGCGGGCAGGCTGCAGTGTGTGCGTCTCTGGGCCACGATCTACACACCAGCGGTCCGCCTCTTCGGCAGGGCAGGGTGCACTCCGCATCTTGGGATGGGGCGGGTGGTGTGGTCTGATTGCGCATGTCTCGACGGTGCAGCATGTGGTGTGCGTCCATGGGCCGCAAGCCAGCGTCGGCTCCTGGGGCGTGCATGGTGGCACAGGTACCTACGCCGCCCGCTCTGGTGCCATATCGCCTGGCCATGCAGGGGAAGATAATTTAGGTCAGGAGTTGCGCAATAGGGAGCTGTACCTTGGTAGAGCACGTCGCAATCAGGAAAAGGTTTTCAAAGACAACAAATAAAGCAAGGAAAAAAATGCGTGTCGCGTGTTATAGCACAGTCTAAAGGGTCAGTTCCCATATAACCTCATTTTTTCATGTGGATTGCGCACCAAATATTAGAGGTGACAAGAGTAAATACCCGACAAGAAACGGGATTACGGTGGCTTTCTTGGCCATTTATGGCCTTGATCTTGCATTGTCGCTGGCGATGAGTGCGACCCGCCGCCGCTTTGCGATGAACTTTCGATGCGCCTAGGCTGTGCACGCATGAGTCGGCGCTGGTGGGTGCAGAAGAGCGGGGCCGTCGAGGCAGCATCTGCCGCTGCGTTGCACGCATCTTCGTACGACGTGCCTTCGCCTTCACCGCAGCCAACCCATCTGCATCCAATGTAGATTGGGCGGTTACTCGCATTCTTTCTGGCCTCATGCTTCCTTTCCGGGCCTTTGTCCTGCGGCTACGGCTTGCTGTGCCCGCGTCAGTTACTCACGCCAAAAAGAAAATCTCGTCCTCGCACTCCAAGAGGCCACTCGCACCTGGCTTGTTTTACAGCCGATGTCAGTACCGAGGGCGTGGATCGAAAATTTTCTGTTTTGGGATGTTTCCAAAGAATTCCCTATATCTCTGTCAGTTCTTCACCGATTCACATAAAACTAAATATATCTACTCAGCTAATTCATGCACAATTAGTGATAGAGAGGAATATGTGAAAATATTATGCATTAGGTAATTTCTGTTTTGGGGCCATTTTTGCACTGAATACCGTCTAGTATGGCCAGAACATGTCCCAGCAACCTGAAATTTTGGGAGAGACAACATGCATACCTGACAAAACATGTGATAGAGCCAGAAGTGAGGATAATTTAGTTACAGTCTTTCTAGCTCCAGTGAAAACATTTGGCAGTTTTTGGCTTTCAGAGATATTACCAAGATCACATTCATCTGGACATTTCATATAGTTCTGGCTCTATAACCTGTTTCATAACATATACACATTGTCCCTCCCAAAATTCTAGGTCACTGGGAAATGTTCTCACCATGCTAGACGGTATTCAGCGCAAAAACAGCCCCAACACAGAAATTACCTAATACGTAATATTTTCGCAAGTTCCTCTCTATCACTAATTGTGCATGAATTAGCTGAGTAGATATATTTAGTTTTTATGTGAATTGGTGAAGAACTGGCAGAGATATAGGGAATTCTTTGGAAACATCCCAAAACAGAAATTTTTGATCCGCGCCCTAGGTACTGACATCGGCTGTAATTTCATTTATTCTGTGGTCATCCGCGCTTCATCGTCCGTTATTCTCCTACCTTGGTACGCAAGAGGGACGAACATGTACCCTACAGCAGACGCACTCCGATGCCTCTCGCTTTCCCCTCGCGTGTGTTGCACGGTGTAGTGTACCGGCCGATGATGCTCCTCGACGATGACCTTCGGGGACGCTGCACTAATTTTTTTTTTTTTTTTTTTTTGATTTTATTCTGGCCAGCCGCGTTGCTGGGGATCTTTCTATCCGAGCGTCGCCTTCAATTTTATATTCCATTTCACGCCCTCTCCTCCCTTCTTTAATGCACCTCTATGGTTTTCGCGATATTGCTCGAAGTGTACTTGCAGTTGCGTGTACATTTCAAGTGCTGTCCAGAGGTTGACCGAGGCATTGAGGTGGGATCTCTATGCGGAGAGTATTTTCAATGGAACAGAAAAATTCAGCACGGGTTCAAAACTTATCTCATTTCGATTGCAAATGAGACCAAAAACATGGTGATACGCCAAGATCAACTACAAATATTCAGGATGTCTACTCCATTCCGTTCAGGATGAAATTTGCCCATTCTAAGTGCTGGTTCAGACTGCGATCCACTCAAACTCTGGCCAGAATATTGGATGATGTGTTGTGCTTCCGCTACGCTGCTCCGCAGGAAACTGGCCGCTGATCTTGGAATTTCGCCAAATCCATCGTCATTGACACGGAGCAGAGGACTATTCTAAACTCCAAACAAATTTGGCTCTCTCCACGCTCGGCTTTCCACCCTTGAAGGCGGCGCCGTGAGCGAAGGACCTAGAGGAGAAGGAGATGATAGATCTTGTGATAGATCGCGACCAGCGAGTATGAGAATTAGAGTCGAAGCCAAGTCGAAGCTAAGTAGGTGGGAAATGGTCAAGAGACACCACGAATTAAAGCACTGTGAATACGCTGGAAACGTAATTCTGTGGCCTCCAGCCACGCAGGAAGGTCTCTGGATCTTTTTTTAGAAGCGCGAGTAAAACCGGACCTTGACCGGACCGAAACGGGTTGTCGGATACCGTTCAAGTTGCCGGTGATCCGACACTCTTTGGACCCAAACCAACACACGGCGCACGCTCCATTTCCGCCTAGGAGGAATACAAGCAAGCAGATATCTAGATGGAGCTGGCCCGTGGTCGATGCTCAGCGCTGCGCGCTAATGCCGGCCATCTCGGGCTCAATCTTCCGCAGAACGCAATGAGAGGAACACCTGGCGCAGAAGTACGCGTACAAGTCCGATTCGCATGTGGTGGCGATGGTGCAGGTGTGTTTCTGTGCTGTTCACCCTCCCATCTTTCCTTTACTCTCTATCCTTTCTTTTACCCGAGAAACTCAATTTGTTGGGGACTCTCCGTACAGTATAATCCTTTGGTGGCGAGCATCACACAAACGGCCACCTTCCCGCGCATGGACGAGTTTGTGGGCACTCAATTGGGTGCGTTTCTTCCGTTCCTCCCCTCCCCACATCCACTCCCACTTCATTTATCTTCTCTCTGCTGTTGTCTTTCTACTGCAAATCGAATGCCACACCCGTCATATTCCGATTTGGGCTCGAAGGCGCAGTCATGTCGACGCACGGGGTCCGGAAACTGCGTGCGTGGTACGCGGCTCCGAGTGTTTCGGGCGCATTGGTGTGCGGGTCTCGTACCCGGGCAGCCTGCGCACGAAGAGACCTGCATTACACCCTCAATTTTCTTTTTCTTTCTTTCATGACTCTTCCATATCCTATGGCCTTCACTGAACCTGATATCTTCTGCTTCCGCTCAATATTCACTTCATTTTCTGCGCGCCACGGGCTTCACTGCGCGACTTCATCTTCTTTCACTTGATTTCACTTGTGTGCTATGTACCCGCAACTGCCCGCCGCTGTGTTCATCTCCACGTTCCTCGCGGTCTATTTCCCTTCCATTTTGGCCTCTATATTTGATTCCACTCGCGGTGGCGACGTTGTGCGATCTGGGAGATCGTGCATGTTATCTATCCTCGGGCGGTACCTGTGATGATCACGCCTGAAATGGGGTGGCTCGGAGGGAAGGAGAGGAGCGTGAAGCAGCAGCCCGCACTGCCTCGTATACCGTCCTATGGCGTCTTTGTCCAGCCGCATCCGAGGCCGCCAGCAGCGACTCGTGTGTCTACATTCTCCTTATACTTCCACTCCCGGTCTTGGGCGTCGCGGCGCAGCCCACCCGGATCCAGCGGCGGCAGGGAGCGCCTGCGCGTTACTCTCCTCGAGTCGTCTCGTGCCTGCTCACTCTAACCCCTTTTACGATCTTCCATTTTCATTCTTCTCCTTCCCGGCTCTGGTGCTTTGCGTATGCGGGCATCTGCTCATCGCCACCCGCCGGAGTACCTCGCCCCGCTACGCGTCTCCGCGTGCCTTGAGCATCGGGTCGGGTGGTGCAGGGAATCATCGGGGACTAGCGCGCTGCAGTGGGTTGGGTATTCACTCGAGCTAGCGGATCTCTTTCTATATTTCGTGCAATTTTATATTACATTTCCTTCTTTCATTCTACTCTATTCCCGTCC
The DNA here is from genome assembly GCA_029378395.1 of Mycena leptocephala. Lineage (NCBI taxonomy): Eukaryota > Fungi > Basidiomycota > Agaricomycetes > Agaricales > Mycenaceae > Mycena > Mycena leptocephala. Next base: position 42,803 of record JARJLF010001770.1, read on the forward strand.
TCTCTTTCCTCCTACTCTCTCTACCTCTTCCACTCCACGACCTATCCACACTCCCTTGGACTCGCTAACATCCACTTCGCAGCTCGACCGCTGCTCTCCGTGCTGGTGCATCCACTGTGCTGAAGATACTCGACAAGAACGCGGCGTATTCCCGGTATCGCCACGTATCGCCGCACCGCACCGCGTGGTGCATACGAGGATCGATGCGCATAATTGGGCCCGTACGACGAGCGGGGGAGAACGCACGCCACGCGTAACACCACGACTGCCCCGCCCGCTGCGCCTACGACGTGCGGGAACTCGAGCGCGGCTATCAGGACCCCTCGCGTCGGTCCGTAGGACGACGGCAATGGCCATCCTGATCCTGACTACGAGCGCGTGGAATAAGGCAGTTAGGAAAGGAAGCGAGCGGAGTAAGGGCACGAGCGGGGGTAAGGTAACTCCTCCACTGCATGATCCATCCGTATCCTCTTCGCTGACATCGCTTTTACAGCTTGACCGCTATTCTCTGCGCCGCGTACGCCCACCGTGCTGCGGAGACCCTCGACGAGAGTGTAGCGTATCGCCGCGCCGTGCCACACGCCGCCTGGTGCCTCGAGGATGGGCGCCGTGCGACGAGCGGGGAGAACGAAGGGCAAGGGCGCAGAGCTTGCGCATCCCCGTGACTGGCCCACCCGCCGCAGCTACGAGGTGCGGGAGCTCGAGCGCGATGGGGAGGTATGCATTTGCGCTCTTCCGCGCGCACTCGGCTCCCTACGACGACTCTGCTCGCGCCCGGCTTCCTACGACCGGATTATGATGACGGGGATCGGGATCGGGATTGCGAATAGACGAACCGATGGAGCAGACAACGGGTACGCTCGGGCATGGATGGGAGGAGATGGCGAGAAGGAGCGGTAGCGGGACAAGGGCAAGCGACGGCGGGCCGAGCACGACGTGACGGAGGAGGAGAGGAGGGCGAGGGTGCGGGTGCGGGGGTGCTGGGAAAGGTGCGTTGCCGGTCTTTCTCTGTTTCTTTGTTATTGAAGTGACTATGATAGAGCCTAACCGCGTATCTGCAGTATCTCATCGCGCCTGCGCACCGCATGGTGTATCCGAGCATGGCCGCTGTGCGACGAGCGGGGGGAGAAGCTTGTACAGACCCGTGACTGGCACACCCCGCTGCGGCTCCGAAGTGCAGGAGCTCGAGCGCGGCTACCGGCGCAATCGGGAGGTGTATTCGCGTGTGCGTGACTTCTTCCGCTCGCACTCGGCTCCCAAGTCCCGACTCTGCTCGCTCTCCGCTTCCTATGATCATATTGATGCGGACCGGGAAGGCGAGTAGGAGGAAGATCTAGAAGACGGCGGGTACGCTCGGGTACGGACAGGAGGAGATGGTGAGCAGGAGCAGGAACGGGGGCAAGAGACGGCGGGCCGAGCAGCGGGAGGGAGGAAGAGAGACGAGGGCGAGTGCGCGTGAGGGTGCGTGTGCTTGGAAGTTGCGTTGCCGGTCTTTCTCTGTTCCTTTTGGAGCAGTGGAGGGGAGAGGTGTCGCATGCGGGGACGTGCGGGGGAAGGGGCAGCAGCTGAAGCGCGAAGATGGAGGGATGGGGATGCTGCTCACGCAAGGCGCAAGGCGCAGGAGTCTGCTTTGCGCGTCCCGGTGGTGTCACTCGCCGCGCGTTTTGGTGGTGTCGTCGAGCTTGAGCCGCCCCTGGGACCATTTTGAAGCAGTTGCTGGTCACACACCTTGACGCGCACCTTGGACTTTTTTTGCATGGGAACAGCTCTCGCCTGTGTCTTAGAGAATGGTGCGACGTCTGCATTGTGCGGCACAGTGGCGTGTGCAGGGTGTACGAGTCGCGCGAGGGTGTGCCTCCCTGGCTCCGGTGCTCTCGCCGCTTGAGCTTGAGCCTGTGGCGTGTGCGGATGTGGGTGCGGCATGCGGGGATGCGGGTACGCTGCCCATGGAACCCCAGTCGCGGGGCCTCGGAGTATAGTGCAGTCATGCCATGCACGAGAATATCAATTAATATTCCTTGTGCGTACCTCGGGGGGTTGTGCCGGTGTTCCTTATCGACTATTTCCGCTGGAATAACTCGTTTACAGAGCAAGGCAGGGTTGATTCGGATCCACTATACATCTTCGTCCTTAATGTGTGAGAGGACATTTTTTAGGCATGATGACTCCTATGTGAAATGGATACTATCTCAGTCCAATATTTGGCAGATATTGACTATGGCTTCGAAGTTAAGGAATATCCCTCTTGTGCATGCTGCTCTTTTATACTGGCTTCTATTGGTGAACAGCTTGCAACGGCTAGGGCTTGAACCCATCTGTTGGGAGTTGGTTGGGTGACAGCTTGAACAGGTGACATTGAAGCTACTGCTGTATTCATCAGTGATCCTTCTTGAGAGAGAATTCACGCATGGATGATAGGCAAGTGTTACCGTTAGGACTTTTAAGCAGAGTGGTGCAGGTGTTTTCCAGTAACGAATGTCTAACCAGTCAATGGCTGGCATAACGGCATGCAGCAAATAACTGTGAATTGGATTGTATCGTATACCAGCTTCTTTCGATGGAGTGGGAGAGATCTGAAAATATGTACTTGGCATCAAATCTTTGACCCGGTGTAGGAGATGAACAGTAGCCAATGGCAATTAAAATTCCCAGGGGTGCATGGTATAACATACTGACATCTCGACCCATGATTCATCACCAAGATGCCCCCCCAAGTCAGCGTCACTCAAATTCGTTTGAACAACATTACAACATGTTTGGCTCTTACTGTTGATACTGTCGAACTCCTTGCCAGTAGTCTCAATACTCCCTTCCTGGAGGCCATTTCCAACACCACTCAGTCTCTCTTGAAAAATATACAGGTAAATTCCACAGTGTATATTATAACAAACAGGTTCAATCAATTAGTGTCAGACTATTAAACAAAACAAGAACACCTGTACTGAGTTGCTGGAAGAAGCTTACAAATTGCTAAATGCAGTTCTAATGGTTCATCTGAAGTCAGACACAGGTGGAGCATTGCCACCAAGTGTGTTGAGTTATATTGGAAAGTTCACAGAGTATGTTGCTTGTCCTGTAACAAGAGACTCTGTTTGACAACAATTAGGACCCTTCATAAAATTCATACATTTGTTGAAGCCCAACAAAATGGCAGCAAAGTCAAGAGCTTTTTCCGTCAGGGTGAAATGAGCACACTGCTCAAGGAATGTAAGGCAGGACTGCAACAAGGATGTGATATATTTCAGGTGGGCCATCAACCTGGGCTTTTCAACAACTCATTGAAGGATGCAATATGTAGATTGAAACTGCCAATATCATAAAAAATATGACTGAGATGCAGCAGGATGCAGAGAGCAGACACAAGGCAGTGCTTACCATGATCAAAGCTCTCTCTGGCACAACGAGTTCAGATGGAGCATCCTCTGTAGGGCAATTCCAATCATTTTCCAAATCAAGTAATGACTTTTGCCCAGATAAGCAGGGTTTATTCGGGCTCTCACAACAGGTCAGTGTCACTGGACTATCAATACATGATTTGAATGTTGAATAGCTCAAAGCTCTACCTCAATCTCCATGCTACCATCTGAACCAAAGATATTCCATGGCCGAGCGTCAGAAATATCAGACATCCTTCATCTTTTTAGTCAAGGATCACCCAGGATAGCTATTTTAGGTTCAGGTGGGATGGGAAAGACCAGCTTGGCAAGAGCAATTATCCATCATACAGAAATTGCTGGCAGATATGAGCAGCAGCGTTTTTTGTTGCTTGTGACTCAGCAGCAACTCAAGTGGAGCTTGCTGCTCTCATTGGAACCCATCTTGGACTGAAGCCTGGGAAAGACCTGACTCATCCAGTCATCCAACACTTCTCCAGCAGCCCTCCCAGTCTCTTGATTCTGGATAATCTTGAGACATTGTGGGAGCCAGTGGAGTCTCAGGCAAATATTGAGGAATTTCTGTCACTGCTCACAGGTGTGGAGCATCTTGCATTGGTGGTAGGTTCTCAGGTATTTTTGACCTATGCTTGTTACTCATAACAATCAGATTACAATGCGAGGAGCAGAAAGGCCAGCCAAAGTAGCCTGGACTTGACCCTTTCTGCAGCCCTTGAAGCCCTTGGAACAAGATGCAGCTCGACAAACCTTTATTGACATTGCAGATAACACACACAATCCTGAAGAGGTGGACAAAGTCCTCTCCCTGACAGACAACATGCCACTTGCAATCAATCTTTTAGCTCATTTAGTTGACTCTGAAGGTAGCTCCGATATCTTATCCCGCTGGGAGGAGGAGAAAACATCTCTGATCTCAGAGGGATATGACAAAAGATCAAACCTGGATTTATCCATTTCACTGTCACTGTCAAGTACAAGACTTGACTCCTTTCCACATTCAAAAGAACTCCTCAGCCTCCTTTCAATGCTTCCAGATGGACTTTCAGATGTTGAGCTGGTACAAGCCAAGCTTCCAATAGATAACATCCTTGGCTGCAAGGCAGCATTGATTCGAACCACCTTGGCATACAGTGATGGAAACAAACGACTAAAAGTACTGGTGCCTATCCGGGAATATATGCAGAAGGTTGAGCCACCTGGCTTCCACCTTGTTCGGCCTCTTCTCAAACATTTCAAAGAGCTTCTTGAGCTATATATGGAATACCGGGGCACTCAATCAAGTTCTGCCATAGTTGCTAGAATATCATCAAACTACTCAAACATACAGAACATTCTCTGGAATGGAGCTCAACAGGGGCATCTAGACTTAGTAAATACTATTTACTGTGCCTGTGATCTCAATTACTTCAGTGTGCTCATTGACTGGGGGCCCATTCCTTTCACTCACCAGATTCACAACATCCTTCCAAGGCCTTGTGACCATCACTTGGAGGCTTACTATATTCTCAGTTTGTTCAACTCACTTGACTACTCTTCAATTTCTGTTACAGAGACACTGGTTTTGGAAACTTTAGAACACTTCAAGCACTTCAATGACCCAGATCTTAAATGTATGTCCTTTGATTCCTGGTATATAGTGACTCAGATGAATTCATCTAGGCAGATTGTATAATGCTTTGACAGACTATTATCGGCAAAACTTTGATATCTCCACTGCAATCTTTTTTTGTGAAGCGTCCATATCCTTAGCATTGTCAACTGGGAATACCAAAATGCAATCCCAAGCATTGATCTGCCTTGCCTGGATCAACTGGTCCAATGGCAATTACTTCACAGCCCAGGTGCATGTGAAGGAGGCCCAGAGGTTGGCAAGAATCTCTGCAGATTTATTCAGAGAGGGACAGGCACTAGACACCGAGAGTTTGTGCTGCTCTGCATTGGGCAACTACAAGCAGAGCATCTTTCTCTCCAGTAGAGCAAGAGACCTCTTAGCTCTTTGTGGCATGTCCAAGAGTCACTTGGACCACAAAATAATGACCACTCAGGCAGAGATCCATAAGCTCAAATCAGAATATGTTGCAGCTCGTAGTATCCATTTCATGATCCTTCAAGAAATCTCTGTGGATCAGGATTTGTTTACCTATGGCTTTGCTTTGCTCAATGTTGCTGAAATTGATGTGTCTATTGGTGCTCCAAAGGAGGATGTTCAAAGTCTCTATGAGAAAGCCAGAGGAATATTCAACACTCACAACCTTGTGATAGAAGTTAGGATGTGTGATGCTATTCTTGCAGATCTGTATTTGCGAGAAGGAAATCTACTGGAAGCAAAGACTCTCTTTGAGAGCTGCCTCAAATCATCTTTCAAACATCCTGAGATCATGGCCTACTGTCTTGAGCGACTTGGTGATATGAGTCGCTGGGGAACCCCCAATTGGATGTCTGGCTGGACAACAGTGTTCCTTGTACATTCTCTCAGGCAAAAGGAGAAGCTGGGAATTCACAAGGCTCTTCAATTCCTAGGAGATGCCTTCCTTGCTCAGGATGATGAGCATACTGCCATCAATTTGTTCATATTTGCCTTGGAGGGATTTACTTGGATGGATGTTCATCGCAGCAGAGCAGAATGCATGCTCCGACTTGGGGATATTTCCAAAGGGCACGGTGACCTACTGAATGCAGTAGAACATTGGGAAACAGCGAGACCACTGTTCGAACAGTCATCACAGGCCAAACAAGTCGAAAAAATTGATCAAAGGCTAGCTGGTGTTGATGAAGATGTGTTGGAGAAACATAGGACAAACATAGCTTGTCTTGCAGAGCTCGCTGCACCTTCGGGGACTGTGGATGAGATCAACAATCTTTCAGATATTGAAGACATGGAAGGGCTGGACTTGGAGGATGAAATTGCACCTGATCCAGTTGCACCCTGATTTTTCATGGGTAGTATTAGGTTGTTAGGACACTGTGTATATATTTATGTGTGCCTGGAGATCACATCATTATGTTATCCTACTTTATTTATTGTGCACTTGTTGGACCAGTCTCTTGGCTATTTAGTATTGCTTGCACTGTCAATCAATTCTCTTGGTTTTCCCGGAGATGATTTAAGCAGTCTCTACATTTAGGGTGCTCAGAGTTGGTCTGAAATCAGAGACATTAGGGTAAGCATGACTCTGAGTTTGCAACAGTGAGTGGGTTTTGTACCCTAGTAGGATGGTTGCCCATTCAAATCTTTTCCCTATAAATTCAATCTTTCAGACAGTTAATACTTTTAGCATTTGCGCAACATAATATGAGTTACATACCTAGTCAAGTTTCTCATCTATTCTGTTAGTTTTAACAGCATGTATGAAGATTCGATCTCAAGTCAAGTTCAGGTTGAATAAGATTATATGCCAAGTTCAAATTTGAACCTCACAAAAGATGCTCTGAGTCACATTTACAAGCTGCATGTCCAACTCACCCTGCATGTTACATGTGCTCCTCGGAACTGGGCCCAGATTCAAATCTTCAACTGAGATGCAGTCTTCCAATGCCTTACAGTGTCCTACTTCACTGAAGTTGGCCACGACGTTCTCCCTGAAATTAGAATATATCCCTGGACTTGGTCCTGGCAATTGCCATAGAGGAGTCAAGTGCTTGCCCACAGCCAAGACAGCTCAGACAGGGCTATTTCGGGACTTTAGCTTGAAGAAAGATTATTGCCTGTTGGACTTGGTTTAGTCTGAACAATCTCTTGTGTGAATATATTCCTCTGATGAGTTAACCAACAGGGTTTAAAGTCCTGTCCCTCCAGACCTTTCTCATATATATAAAATTCTGCCATATTACATATTTCAACCCTGACCCAGGGCCACACTTCGCAGCAGAGGGTAACACCTGATTTTCGTAGGTGTGACTGTTGTGTTTCGAAGTGTACGTCAAATCCTCAAGGTGATTTTATCAATTGGATTGAGAACAGGTAGGTTAACTAAATATGATACTGGGTGATCTAAGCAGCCCAACAGCCTTGCAAGAACCATATCAGGTTTTTTTCCCTGCATGAGTGTAGTGTGAAATCAATACAATTTTTGTATCAAGGAGCTCAAGGAGTGTAGGAAATTTCAACATGGAGTTGTGGCTTCAATTTTATCTAAAGCTGCTTGAAACATCATTTCAATATGAATATGCGATGACTGAGTCGGTGTAGATTTTTCCGGAGTGGGAACAAAATTCCTCTTGGTCCTGGCCATCACTTGTACTGTGCACTGTTACAATCCACATTGAAGTTTATTTTGTCCACACTGAAAGGTTTCGCAGACCATGGTTGTTGAATAACCATGTCAATTCCTGGTACCGTCTTAGGTTCCAGGTCTCCCTTCCGTAAATCCGGACTTCAAAATCACTACCAGATCATGGATTACCAAATGTGCGGTGATTGCCGTGATCTAGGTCAGTGGCTGAAAAAACCTTTACAGCTCTTTGCGGAACTCAGGGCACGGATCAAATTTTTTCAAAAAATGATGATTTCAGCATAACACTCATAACTCCCTCAAATCTTGGTCTTTTCTCCTGATTCCAATACCATTGTACTTGTATGGGATGCCCGCACCTGCATACACCCGTGGATATAGGATCATTATATAATCTGCACCCAATACGGAAATTAGGATCATTTGCGTATATCACCTCCTGTACATGCCCTAGGTAACTATAGGATCGAAAATCTCGCAATAAACATCGTATTTATGATACATAGGCGCAGGAATCCCCGTTTTGCATCCATGTGCCGTAATTATGCTATACCATTGGCCTACATATACTGGGTCATATCCAGGACCATACGGGGCTCTGATATTGAAAGTCAAAACATGCCTGCAGCCGGATATATATATTGTTACATATGCGAGGATATCATGATGCCTACACTGTTTGTGTTTGTACGCGAGGCGATATATGTGCAAATTGGTGACTTACCATATTTGGTACAGATTATATAATCATCCTATATCCACGGATGCATGCAGGTGCGGGCATCCCATACAAGTACAATGGTATTGGAATCAGGAGAAAAGACCAAGATTTGAGGGAGTTATGAGTGTTATGCTGAAATCATCATTTTTTGAAAAAATTTGATCCGCGCCCTAAGTTCCGCAAAGAGCTGTAAATGTGGCCTTCGAAATCACTACTACCAGTATCTATGTTCCTCACAACGAGGAACTTCGCAATAAAATTATTGGACTTCATCACGATGCGCCCCTGCTCAGCCATCCCGGAGAGAACCGCATGCGGGAGATGATTGAACATAATTATTGGTGGCCGTGATTGGGAAACCAAGTTGCGAAATATATAAAGCAGTGCGAGGCCTGCCAAAGGACGCAAGTGCACAGGTACAAGCAGGGAAAGCTTAACCCGCACAAGATCGCCGAGGGGCCTTGGCAGAATGTATCTATGGATTTGATCGGGCCATTGCCGGTTAGCAACGGTTTTAATGCTATTCAAGTCTGGGTGGACAGGTTCTCGAAAATGATCTATCTGGAACCAACAAACATCGAGATTACGAGCGAGGGTGTGGCCCGGTTGACCCGAGACCAAGTGATTAGATATCACGGAGTTCCCAGAAAGATGATCTCGGATCGGGATCCGAGATGCATTTCGGGGTTCATGCGGGAGCTGAACCGGCTACTCGGCACAGAAATGAATCTGAGCACGGCTTTCCATCCCATCATGGATGGCCAGACCGAACGGATGAACCAGGAGATTGAAAAATATCTCCGTATTTATGTAAACTATCGGCAGTCAGACTGGGTGGAGTGGTTGGCTCTGGTTGAATTCGCTCACAACAACAAGGCGAGCTCGTCGACGAGCATGTCGCCGTTCTTCGTGAACACGGGATACCACCCCTGGAAGGGGATAGAAAATGCAGTCGAGTCACGCAATGAAGCCGCAAATGACTTTGCCAAAAAAATGAAAAAGATCTGCAAAGAGGCGGCCGCTGCACTGGAAAAACTCAGAAAACAATGAAAAAATAGTATGACACACGTAGACGAGACATGCCGGAGTTCAAAGTGGGCGATAAAGTTTGGCTCGAGGGAAAAGACGTAGCCACGGACCGTCCCACGAAGAAGCTGGATGATCAAAGGCTGGGGCCTTACGAAATCCTGGAGAAGATTGGGGCATCGGCCTACAAGTTGAGATTGCCGGAGACGGATCTGTCACATCCGGTCTTCAACGAAGCACTTTTAATGCCATATGTGGAACCCCCAGCAGAGAGAAGAGAGGAGCGGCCAGTGCTGCAGATCGTTTCAGGAAATGAAGAATACGAGGTGGAGGAAATCCTGAAGCACAGGAAGCGCAGACGGGGTTATCAATACCTCATCAAGTGGAAGAATTACCCGTTGAATGAACGGACGTGGGAACCACGAAGGCACTTAACGAATGCGGAAAAGCTCTTGGACAGATATAATATCGAGCATAATATCGTAATTCGGGCTTTGCTGGTCCTACCGAAGGGACATTGGGATTATTTAATCAAAAGATACAAGACAAAGGAGGAGTCCTTAGAATATTTGACGAAGAAATTATTTATTCCAGAAAACGGAACATTCGTCACAGTCGACGAGGACGTCGACCCTAGAGGGGGGTAATGTCACGATTACGACCATAATCCTTGCCCAGGAACACCAAATCGTCCTCGTCGGGTAAAGCCCAACTCCGACTTCGTTTCTGGACACGGTCTTATCGTGACAACACCAATCCTGGACAATCAGCGTTGCCGACACAAAGACCATCCAGTCAGAGATATGAATGCCATACTGGAAACACAAGTCGGACGTTACATGCAGACACAGCACACGAACAATGAGGGACACACATTTAATTAATAAGTTATGACAGGCACAGCCTGCACGTGTCTACGGGTCATTGTACATATTTATATCTCGTAGTTCACACGACTCGTTAAACAGTATAAGTAGAGTAGTATATTTATTCGCTGTAACTCTTTAGTCTTTTATTCTAAAATATTCTTGGCTATATCCTCATTCCCCAATCCCTGCTTTTCTTACCAAGCAGTGGACGAGAGGCCTTGAGCGTGACAGTGTACATGTTTTCATCTTCCAACATTTTCCACTCTGGCCAGGAAATTAGCGAACATCACCCCTGCGCGAGATATCGATACCCATGCGACTTGGGTAGAAGCATGGTGTCGCCGTGGAATTTGTGGAAAAGCGGAAGGGGCATCGCGACTGTGGGCAGGATGTTGATCTTCTTCGTTAAGCAGAGCTGGCATTCGTGACATGTATTCAGGTACCAATTAAGGTCTTTGTCCATGTACGGCCACCAGAACCGGTCGAGTAGACGCTTTCACGTAATGAAATATCCCTTGTGCCCGAGTTCATCGTGAACTTGCTGTAAAATCGCCGCACGCTTCTCTGGAAGGAGTACAAGCTTGTGTTTGTGATCAGAATCCCGTTTCCAAAGCACTCCCTCGAGGAGGAAGAATCTGCATGATTTTCGCACGAAACGTTCGAATTCTTCGTCTTTCATCCCGTCCGGACGCTGCTTGCGTTCCAGGAAGTATTTGATTGACTCCATTTCTGTGTCTGCAGCGTCCGCCTATTTGCTCCTAGGTATCTCCTAGACTTGGTCGTCGATTAGGGTGATAAAAACCCTGACACTGGGGGCAAACACCGTGGGCGTGGGTTCATGGCAGAGGACTGACACTTGCCATGACACTTGCCACGGCATTGGCTTCGCACGTTTCTGAAACAAAGAGTAAGGCCGACATGTGTCATCTCTGTCTCGGCATCGTCAACCCCCGATAAGCGTGGCCGTTTTCTCCCAGCTTCAATTTCCGATCACACCGGAAATTACCAACATAACTTTAACGATTACCCTTGCGATTCTTTGTATCTCTTTTGGTTTCATCTCCATACGGGCTAACTCCTTCTGTGTTTCTCTATTCTGGCCCACGAAAAGGCTGCGCCGCAATACCAACACAGCATTTCGAGTTTTCTATCGCTTACCCTGTTCGTCATTCATATTCTCACCACACCCGAAATTAACTGTCTTTTAACTGCACCGCAACAGTACTAGAGCTGTGGAATCCATATCATTCTGGGGTCCTCGAGATGAAAAGCCAGGTCTCATGATCAGCGGCTTCAATAAACAGCCGACGAACCTTTCGCATCTCATTCATCACCTGCGGAGACTGCGTTATATACATCCCTCGTCATCCTTGCTTTCTGGACCTCGTCTTGTCCCACTGCTCTCGGTCCCACTCGTTCTGGATCGTTCCCTCGGCCGGCTTTATGCACCTCCCATCGAAGACCTATCTATCTGGTGGGCACCATGAATCTGAGCTGCCATTTCTCGACACTCAAAGATATCCAAAACCTCATGTCAATTCAAAGTCTGGGCTCTTTCAATTTCTTCGACGCTTCGAAATAATTTGACCAATCCAACTGTGGAGCCTGATTTTCTACTCATGCTACAACTTCTTCATGGCAGACCTGTCTACTTCTCACTGTTATCACGCCTAGTGTTAAAATCAATTCGTTGGGGACAACTCTTTTCAAGCTGCATCACAATAACGTGGAGGGATCACCAATGTCTGCAGCTAAATATTCCCCAAGCATTAACATTTAATCGTGTCGCAGTGTTCAACCTTTCCCTGGTGTGGCGAGAGCCATGAGTTTGTTTTCGCTCGGGTTTGAATCTCATCGTCGGAGGGAAGCACTGGTGTGCAGGCGGTCTAATAATCCCGATGCCTTCCGGTTATGCTGCTCTGACCGTTGTAATGCTTCCGAACATCTTCCCTCCACTTTGAGAGCGCCGAATTGCAGATGTTGGACTTGGTTCTCTCCTCAGCAATCACTGTGTTGAGAGTGCAGTCTGACTACCTGGTCCGAGCTCGGTCTACACCTGGTAGGCCAAGGTAGGCTAAGGTCCAACCTTTGCCTACAACTTCGACTACGGGGGTAGTCCAACGTAGACTGAGCTCGGACCAGGTAGTCAGAATGTGACTACAGAGGGTCTCAATGCAGTGAATGTTGTGCTCGTTCAACTGGTCCGATTACTGCTTCAATATATCAAATGCCAGTTCTGGGCTTCTGGTGGAATGCCCCAAACACAGTCCATGGTAACACCCGATTAATTTGTTGCTTTGTATTTTGAGCGCAAAGTGATCTCCTCGAAGCCCATTCAGGACAATCCCTCTCACTTTAGCCGTCTGATGGATAATCTCGGAATCTGTCCGGACTTAGATCAAAAATTGCTTCACTTTAAAACTAGATCCACTGTTCGTGTTTTTTTTCCCCAACCACTTCCTGGGGAATTTACGGCTCTGGTCGATCTTCTATTCGCCATGGTTTGTGTTTCTTTGGTGGATTTTACTTTGGGGTGTTCTGGACATAGAATGATACCATTCTAAATAAAATTCGATTCACCATTCCTCTTATTGGATCTTAGTTCCGGAGCCAAGCGCAGGCACGTCTTGTTTGGTTGAACCGAACAAGACGCGCCTCCGCTTCGCTCCGGAATCGAAGGTGAAAAAATCTTTTTTCAAAAGAACAAAAGAAATGCATAACTGCGGTCAGGGCCATTGAGATCACTGTTCAAAAACTATAGCCGTAGTAAAAAATTCACGGTAGAATGCGACAGAGGATTGGCAGCATTCAGCCTAGAAAAACAGCAACACAAGTGAGTGAATTATCTGTGAACAGTAAATCTGCTCCAAAACCAGGTAGAAGCCGTATTTCGAGCAGTAATATGGCAAAGCAAGGCATTTGTATCTTCTGGATTGTAGCATTGACCAGAGCTGGAAAGAACCAGGAACTGAGTGAGCACACAGAAACAGATATCAAGCGGTTCCAGGCTTGCAGTGAATCCGAAGCACAATCGAGGGTAGAACGAGATAGGGCAAGGACGTAGACAGGAAGAGAGCAGGAGGCTGGGTGCCAAAACGATCCGGAATGCCAGGTTTTTATACCTCGAGTGGACATCGCGGCCGCAGTGCGAACACAATTTAGCGTCCTGCGGCTCAGTGAGGAGTTTCCATACAAATGAGATATTCATTGCAGACTGCCGATTCACAAGACTCACGTCTACGACTGTGAAGTCCTAACACATGCTATCTTTGACCGTTCGCAGTCGCTCGGCAGGACTAATTGTATTAATAGAAGCGGGAATGCACCGGGGCGCAGTCGACTGGTGTCAGACAGCATAGTGTGTAGTCAACCATGAGGCTGAGGCATGAATATATGGGGTATGCAAAGGGCAGTCAGGCTGTGTAAGACACGGAGGAAATGATAACTGAAAGGAGAAAAATGTTGATGAGCACCAGAGGGAGACTTGAGGAAGATGAGAGGGATTTGGCTGAATGGAGGAAAGGGTAAACACAGACAAAGAATCGCGAAGCATTTCGTTAAAGAACGGTTAATCTTAACCGATGGCTAAAGTGTCAGTTTAGAATTTGGTCAAACCAAATTCAAACCAAACTAAGTACTATTGGTTGAAATTTTGGCTTCCCATAAAGTCAATGTTTTGGCTGAGGTTTCAGCCAAGCGAACAGTGTACCAAAACACAATCCATCGGTTTAAGGATTTGTCGAACCAAAATCCAACCCAAAACTACATGTTTTGGTATGCAAAACAATTTAGCTGATACCCCAAATGAAACATAACATATCAGTTGGGTATCGGTCGTGCGAATACGGAAACCTAAAAATAAGATATCAGTTTTCGTAACGATCAAACCTCAACATCTGATTTCGATTTGAATTTCAGTACAAGCTGGATGTTGAACTGCAACCACAGCTTTTGGTTGTGCTGAATTTCTGCCGACCAAATTTCAGTGTGACCGAAACCTGTGGTTTCAGTTCAAGTTTTGGCCTGCGTTGAAATTCAAACTGAACCTAGATGTTTTGAGTGGACCAGTATGAAACCCATCCCTCCTTTTTCAGTCTGTGTTGTGGTGTGACTAATACCCAACAGAAATGTTTTGTTTTGGTGATGGTATCAGTTGAACTGTTTTCCATACCGAAATAAGTAGTATTGGTTTGGATTTCGGTCCAACCAATTCTTCAATCGATAGATTATGTTTTGGCTCACTGTAAGCTTGATCGAAAGCCTAGCCAATACATAGATTTTTGGTGAAGCCAAAATTTGAACCAATAGTACTTGGTTTGGTGTGATTTTCGGTTTGACCAAATTTTAAACTGACACTTTAGCCGCCAGTTTAAGATTCAGTTTGACCAAATGTCGGTGATTTCCGGTGTGGATGGCTTCAAGATCCCATGAGTTGCGCACTGCCCTGCCCAGCACCACACATCAGTGGTCTCTGGCCCATTGTCCTCGTGCGACCTTCTGGTGAGGGCCAGGCGCCATGTTCTTCAGGCCATCTTGTAGGTAGCAACATGTAGTCCTTTATTTTTTTTAATGTCCTGCAATGTTGCCACCAAAATGCGACTCGTCAACAATATGCTTCTATTACAGCGCTGCCTACTTGTAGGTTTTATTTTCACTCTGGCTACATCCCACTTTGTCCCTACCCTGATATTCATTTCTGCATTTCTGCATCTTCTATGGATAATGCGCACAAGTTGCAAATTGAATGTACTCTTCCTTTTTATGAACGCGCCTATTTGCCCATATTCCTTAACGTGATATTCCACCTATCTTGCCACCCGTGCGCTGGAATTACAGTGTCAGGGACGTTGCTTCCTGCTCAACGGATTCGTCACGACTGCCCGCTGGGCCGCGCCTATTAGAGAGCTTGCGTAAAAGCCACACAAGCCGCATGCGGCTTTTGTGCATTGCGCAAAGCCGCAGGTTTTTCTTCACTGTTCTTAATTTCTGTCTTGCTAAATACCATCCAATGGCCCTTAATCCCATGTTCTACTCCTGAGAGTGCTATTTGTTGGATGTGCACCCGTGGGAGGCCGCATTTTTTACGCATCATGAAGGTATCACTCAAGCTCCACTTCCTTTACCCACACTCTCACGTCTGCCGCGCAGCAGAGGCAATGCCGAGGATGTTCCCTCCCCCCACAGCACATCTCCTTCGCCTCAGGTAAGCTTACATTGAAATAGTTGATTGACATCTCTCACATTTCAAATTTGCCACGCAGCTTTGCGCAATACAAAAAAGCCGCATGCGGCTCGTGCGGCTTTTGCGCAAGCTCTCTATTAGAATAATGGTCTTGTGACCACCCCGCTTCTATAAAGGTCGGAGCATCTGCGGCAATAATTCAAGAATGAGATCGACATCTCTGCTGTTCTGCTGCTCGCTCCTTGCTCGCTCGGCTTTGAACACCTTCAATTATGCTCCAAAATTGAAGCCATAACAGGTACACAAGGCTCAAGACTGCCGGGTGATGCATCATGGAAGCCAGCAAACGCACTAACGACGACGTGTCGACAGATGCGAGATGCGAAATGTCACACATGTGACATCTTGCGACAGAGTAGCATTTCGGTGGCAATGTTGCAGCATCAAACAAAGGAATACTGTGACATGTTGCTCTACAAGAAGGCTTGAAGAACACAGTGCCTTGCCATGACCACGAGGATAATGGTCCAGAGGCCACTGATGTGTGGTGCCGGCAACTCATGGGCCATCGGAAATTGAAGCTGGTGGGAAATGGCCACACCAATCGGGGGTTGCCGATGCCGAACAATGCCGAGATGGACACATGCCAGCTTTTGAAACTCTTTGTTCCAGACACGTGTGAAACCAATGCTGTGGCAAGTGTCATGGCAAGTGTCGGTCCTCTGCCATGAACCCACGCCCATGGTGTTTGGCCCCAGTGCATGACCGGGGGCTGATTTCGCGGTTTTTCATGGGAACAGGTCCAGCGTCCGGTGAACACGTGATCGAGATTTTGACCTCTGGACTGAAGTTGGGAAGCCGGGATCATCTCCAATAATGATGATCGCCGTTCCCGCTGCCAATTCATCACTTGGATCATGAATCCACATGCACGGTCGATCCATTCATCAACATCATCGTCTTCTTCGGGTCTTCTGGCGCGGGTCTCCTACGTGAAAGTCCATCTGGCACGTGAGTAATTCCCGGAGTGTGTTCAATCTCGAAGTTGAATAAGAGAATCGCGGCGATCCAATGGTTGATGGTCGCGTTGGGTTGAATATCGGGGTTTTTGAGCATGCCTTTAATGTACTTTGCGTCCACGCGAACCAGCAAATCCTTTATCCAAACAAGGTACATTCTCGTGGCTTTGAGCGCACGGAATAACCCATAGAGTTCCAGTTTTGCTTGGGAGTATCGCAATTCTCACTCATTCCATGTAATGGACCCAAAACGGGACAGGTATTCGAGGCCATCTTCCCCGAGCTGTAAAAGAATATACCCCATGCCCCGGACTGATGAGTCGACCGATAAAATGACGCGCCTGCCGGATACGTAGTCGATTTGTTTGATGGCAGGGAATTTTATGAGCAAATCCTTCAACACATCCATCAAAGCCTGTTCTTCTGGTCCCCATTCGAAATCTACTCCCTTTCGCGTAAGACGCGTCAAAGGGATCGCCGCATCCGCGAACTGGTCCATGAATATCCGCCTTAAGCCGAGCGTGCCAAGGAAACCCCTGACATCTGTCAGGTCTTCGCAAGGCAGCCAATCTCAGATCTTCTGGACTTTGGACTCGTCTGGCGTCCTTCCCGCGAAGCTGCAGACGTGCCCCACGACCTTGATACGCGGGACTACAAAATATGATTTCTTTGCGTTGAAAGTTCTGCCCACATGCCTGATACATTGGAGTATCCAATTGATGGTTAGCATGTGTTCCCAAATGAATCTCCGAATTCCTGCGTTTTCTGGAATCGTTTCGTATTCGCCGTTTTCGAGGAGATAATACGTGGTAGGTCCTTTAACGGGAGTATCGTCCATAAACGGCTGGGTGTACTTGGGAATTTCGTCCTGGAGGATGAAGTTAATATCCCCTTGTTGTACCTGGACTGAATTCATGTATCCTTGTGGAAGGCGCGTAAGTCGGAAGGTCCCAAACGGGCCTTGGAACGTGGTGAAATCCCGCGAGGCAATGTCGAGAAGCCGATGGTCGAAACCAACGAACAAATCAAACATTCTGTACACGGCTGATCCTCCAAAGGACTCAGCGTAAACTTCCACAATAGGCGGACATCCAGCGTCCTTTATCACAACCTGGTTTAGGGGCTGGAGATTATGGACGAGTTGGAGGGAGCCATTGGATTTGGGAACTACTAACCAATTCGTTGGATACAATGAGCTGGATGGTTCGTAAACTCCTGTCTTGATCTTTCCGCATATGATTTCCACCACTTCGTCACGTATTCCAGGTGGTATTGGAATATTTCTCTCCTGCCACGGAGTGTGAGCAAGAACGGGGATTTTTACCAGTTCGAAATAATCTTCCCGGAAATGTCCCCGCTCGCTTTCATCCCATGCGAACATGAATTCATGATTGTGAATGACGTCGTGAATGAGTTTCTCTTCCTCCGGCCATAGGAACCCGTCCTTGTTTATTTTCATTTCTTCTGCCCTTTGCTTGGTATATCTGTCTCCTTCTCGCAAGTTGCCGGGCCTCGGGTTCAGCGGCGGCATTCCCTCCAACAGATCGGATGGGAAGTGCTGGATGATCCGAAACTCCTCTGGCAAGGTTGCCGCTACAGAGTGGACCCTGTCGGCCACCGGCTTATACTTTTTCTCGCCATCCGGGGCCGCTGTGTTGACCCATATGTGTATCATTTCGTCATAGTCGTACATCTGGTTGAGACAATAGTCCAAATATCGCGGAGATATCTCCCACTGGATGGTCTGGTCATGAATGAAGATTGGTCGACAATCTATCATGTTTGTGCCTTCCGGGGCATATAGAACCATCGGCAACGTCAGCCGATGGAATGAAAACCCCGGGATATTACTTTGCTTTTCGATTTTCCGCTCTGAACGTTGACAAAATGTCAAGCCAGACAACTGTGTTCCTTGTGCATTCCCTCAAGTCAAAAGAGAATCTTGGAATCTACAAGGGTCTCCAATTCCTAGGGGATGTCTTCCATGTCCAAGCTGATACACAAACAGCCATCAGCTTATTTGCAGCTGCCTTGGAGGGATTTACAGATATGGATATTCATCGCAGTAGAGCAGAATGTATGCTCCAGCTTGGAGATATTTCCAAGGGACAGGGTGATTTACTGAAGGCAGTAGAACATTGGGAAACAGAAAGGCCACTATTTGAACAGTCATCACAGGCCAAATAAGTTAATAATATTGATCAAAGGCTAGCTGATGTTGGTGAAGATGTGTTGGAGCAACACAGGAAGAACTTAGCCCATCTTGCAGAACTCACTGTCCCTTTGGGAACTGTGGATGAGATTAATGATATTGAAGGCATGGAAGGGCTGGACTTGGAGGATGAAACTGCACCTGTTGTACTCTGATCTTTCATGGGTAATATTGGTTTGTTAGGACACTGAGCTGTGTATATTACCCAGAGATCCCATCATTATGTTATCCTACTTTATTTGTTGTGCACTTGTTGGACCAGTTTCTTAGCTACTTAATATTGCTTCCACTGTCAATCAATTCTCTTGGTTTGTCAGGAGATGATCTAAGTGGTGTATACATTTATGTGCGCTCAGAGTTGGTCTGAAATGAAGGATATTAGGGTAAGCATGTCTCTGAGTCTGCAATTTTTGTACCCATGGAATGCATGGTCAGTGTAGAATGGCTGCTGGTCCAAATATATTGCCACAAACATTTTCATGCATGCTCAATCTTTCCGACAGCTAGTCCTTTTAGCATTTGCAGAACATAATATGAATATTTCTGGTTGCATACCTGTCAAGATTCTCATCCGTTGTTCTGTCAATTTCAACCAAGTGTTCATCTCAATGGTCAAATTCAAGTTGAACAAGATGAAATGCCACTGAAGCTCAAGTGCAAATTTGAACCTCACAAAAAGTGCTCTGAGTCACATTTACAAGCTACATGTCTGACTCACCCTGCATCTTGCATGTACTCCTATGAACTGGGCCAAGATTCAAATCCTCAACCAGGATGCAGTCATAATGCACTACTTCCGCATTGAATTTAACCTCGCCCTTATCACTGAAACTGTAAATTATCCCTGGACTTGGTAAACTGATACTTGTTTATTGCCAGAGACAGGCCAAGTGCTTGCCAAGTCAGTTCAGAGTCGGACTCAGACCAGTCTATTACAGGACTTTACCTTGAAGGAAAGATCACCACTTTCTAAACTTGATTTGCTCTGAACAATCTCTTGTTTCCTCCAGCAGGTTATCCCAACGAAGTTTGAAATTTAAATCTTTCATCTCCTGCCACTGTGATATAAATTACTCCAGATTATGTGTTTCAACTCCGACCCATGGCCGTAACTCCCCGCAGAGGGTAGCACTTGATTTCTAGGCCATGCAAGTGTATCTGAGCAGGTATGACTGTTGTGTTTTGAAGTGTACACTAGATCCTCAGGGTGATTTTTATCTGGTGGATTGAGCACAGGCAGGTAAAATGAATATGTCCGATCGAACATCTCAAAATTGGGTGGTCTAAGCAGCCCAGATGTCTCGCAAGTACCATCCAAGGTTTTTTTTTTCGCATAGGTGTGGTGTAAAAATCAGTCAATATTTATATCAAGGAGCTCAGGAAGTGTAGGAAAT